>JAXGGS010177746.1:3926-49642 GCA_035585475.1 Armandia brevis
CCCCCCCCCCCCCCCCCCCGATTAAACCACGCAGGCCAGGAGGGCCGCGAGGGGTGCTCGAGGAGTGGTGTTGGTGAGGCGGTTCTTACTTAGCGGTACAGTCTATGCTTCTGGCGGTTTGGCACTTGATTATTATATTTTTCGCAAGAAGAGTACCGGGCCTCGTGCAGAGCAGGGGCGTTCAAGGACATACCCGTTAACCCCCCCCCCCCCTTCTCCTCACCTCCTTATTGTCTGAAGAGGTTCTGGAAGTCAGCCGGGCTCCCAAATGCCTAGTGAATCCGCTGCTCATGACACTTAATCATCTCACCTGGGGAGAGGCAACATCCAGGCAGGTTTCTTATCGTTCACCAAGGTCACAGAGGTCGGGGTGGAGTATATTTCACCTGTCAGTTTGTATTAATTATTAAAGACAAATGCATTTTCTTTTCGATTAACCCTGCTTTTATTAGCCCATATATATGGAACGTAGAACTTAATAAATAACCTGAGCTGACGAGATCAATAGTTATATTTCTATGAAGAAGTTCTTCTCTGTTTTAAATATTCGACACTTATTTAGAATGTGGCATCACCAAAGGAATGACAAAGTTATATTTGTGCTGAAGTCCGTAGCGTTTTGATAAGATGTTAAGCATCTATAGAGGCATTGAGGGTTTCCCGATGTTGACATTGCTCTCCACAATTACAGTCGATCTATGATGGGCGACATCTCATTAGGAACGTTACCTTGTTAAGAAAGGTGTAAGATGGGTGATATGAGAGGTACATTGCACGATCCTTACTCCAGCTGGGCATTTGGTTTCAGGGGTGAATTGGAGAAAGATTTATTGCATTATCTCACTTTGCGGTTAATTGGGCTGGTCTAGAATTCCGTCTCTGCCTCTACTGTTGTCAGATTGATCGTGATTTGATTTGAATAATTCCCCTTTTTCCTACAATACCTACGATAATTCTAAAACTTAATGTTAAGCCGCCTGATCAAAAAAAATTATATGAAAACAGTTGTCATCTTCTTTAACCGATGATGCTATCGCCTGAATATATTATGCAAGTTATGATAATACGACAACAGGTAATTACAATCCTGAAGTCTGGCCAGTACCACGCGCTTAGGCTTCATTCCTGTGTTTATTGTATCATTTGGAATGTATTATTTGACAATGTATTTCTTTTAATTGCGCCAACTGTTTGGTAATAGGTGCGTCTTAAACAAATATTGGTGATATTTATGATCTTGTGGTTAATCCATGATCTAATATATGATTGTTTAAGTTGCTTTATCCAATAATGTCTAAGTATTTTGCTAGATATAGGTTAATTATGGTTATATGTTTGAGAACCAATCGTTGCGTAATAAATAGATAATCCAGCTGAATGGATTCTCTTCAGTCGGGACCTAGCGCTAAGATTTAAAGAATAACAAGTCGTGACGTTGAGGGATTGTTATCAGTGAGTTTATCATTACATTGATATCACTAGAGACAGATAATCTCAGTCGAGTAAACGATCAATCCGTCTGCGAACTGACTACATCCTCATACTATTGCTAAGGTTTGACTTGTTTTGTGATTGAGTTTAATGAAAGGTGCCTGACCTGCCCTGAACAAACATACAAACTTTCGACTGAGAAAATAATGGAATACATTTGAAATGTTTCAAAATTCATATATAAAAATCGAAATTTGCCTATCTGTACCTACCCCATATCGATGATAGGGGGAGGACAGTACTCAGTGGAATGTTTTAACGATCTCAACAAGTTTCCCTGATGTTGAACAAAAAATAATCTAACGGCATATTCCGGAAAATATCGTTAACTTTATATTCTAAGTTATATTAATTCACGCTGGATAGTATTAGTTATTACCGGTATTATAAATAACGTAACTATCAACCCATGTACAATCGCACGGTTCCCCCTTGTCAGATTTCAGGTGTGGGGTACCTAACCATTGCACTATAATCCAAAGTTAACATCGTTATTTATGCGCACACAGAGTAAAAATCAGCGTATTAGCGTTTGTTACCTCACACTATTTTCCACACACAGACATGCATAATAATCACGGACGTGGCATGCAAACGGAAAATCCTGCTTCTATACGATTCCCGCTAAGAATACTCAAGGTAAGATTCAACATATATCTCAGCAACAATGTGTATACAAACGGTCGCGAGGTTTATCATTGACAATGTGTAACTCAATCAGACTTGTGATTAGATTATTATAAATGCTGACCGAAATTGGTTTCGATCGGTTGGATAAATTGATAAGATTTATACGTATCTTACGGTGTAACAATAAAAGAACCAACTATTTACCCAGCCATGTTGATACTTTAGGGTTCGCCGGTATATTGAAAGTGTAAGATTATACTGAGTACCTTGTCGATATATGCGCATGACTTTGTATGACAGGTGCCTGTATAATATTGGCCGGATCTTATACTTCACATCGACACACACGGGACGTAACAACGTTCCAACCTAGGTTACTCAATAGGCGCATGAATTATTCATAAAAATCTCTGAAAGGATTTTCCATGACTAACAAAGACAAAGGCCCGATGGCGTATATAATTTATTTTCATGCCCAGAAATGCTTGGTATTCGTACTTTAAAATTATACATTGATACATTTCGAATACAGTTATAATGGCTTTATTTGTTGATACAAAACATCAAAATAAGTATTGATATAATCATTATCAGTTCATCCTGAAGGATGTTTCTTGACTCGCTATTTCATACATTCATTATGTGCTGCTCACAAAAGTGAACATTATAATTAATGTACATCGATCATTTACTAGCTACCTATAGGAACTAAATGTGACCAAACGCATTATAATTTAGATATATGAATTAGTCTACCTTGTTTCTTGTCAGCACTAACACTTGATCGCCAGACTGTGATAGTCCAACTCTTAACATCTGTTTAATCACAGATTGCAATTAATTCATGATCCTGCGTTGTGTTACCTGTTGGAAGTCAAGGGGAGGGGGTTATGCGAGGGATGTGTTATCCACTTAAATCATTGCAACTGAACATGTTTGACGATATAATTATTGTTGAAGTTATTCAATCACCCATAGGTCTCGTTCCCCGAGTATATGGTCACGTAAGCTAATATCGGGATCTAAAAAACGTAACAAACTATTTACAAACGGTCCCCCTTCTTCTCGTGTGTAGCACTCTTAACCACGTCAAGCCCACGTTGAGTGTATATAAAACATCAGGTGATAATAACACGGTAAACCGGGTAGATGCTGAATTCGGTGATTTACTTGTCATAAATAACTTACGAATAAGATATAGTAGATGTTCAACATATCATATATTATAATAACGTTTTTTTCATCCTTCATCTTCGCATGACAGTTAATGTTTCATGAACGATTAAAATTATAGAATAAAAAACAATCCGGGCAGCTAGTGTTTACCCTCACACGGCTCTTTTTCCGTTGTATTGAGCAGAAATGTTATGTGATCATGTCATCTGAAATGATATACAAATGTCTTTGATTATATTATAGCAGAAGTAACCTGCAAGTAAGGGGTCCTGTCACAAACAATCGACATCGGAGGTGCGGAGAGAAACTGAGAAATCTTAACTCGTGACACTACTGAGGCTAAGGAGGCCAACAACCCTTGGACATAAGATAACCTGGCTTGAAAGGTAAACCGGGAGGTCATCTTCGACCTATATGTCAATCAAGGTAACTATTATATTATTATATCTGCTTAGGAGTTAGAAATGCTGAAAAGAGTGATCATTAAAATCGTAATCAGAATGGAGATTAGACGCATTCGGCCATTTTTAGTCAAATATTGTAATATGTGATTGTGATATTTAATTTTAAACTAAAGAACTAAGATAGCAAATAATCAAGTTAGCAGATATAATACAATGACTAGGCATAAACTTAAGGAGACACCAAACACAGTTATTGTATCTGGAAAGGATGTGGCCTTAATCCCTAGCGTAGCTGACAGTTATATCTACTGGACTAAATATTTTCTCACTTGATATCCGCCCATATGGCCGAACTCATTGGTAGCAATGAAGGGAAGAAAATTATCCCTGTCCTAGAATTAGAAGCTTTGTGTAAAGTTTGATTTAGCGCTGTCCGATATTGAGATTTTGTGAGTGATGTAGTTTGTATTTTACACTACAATGTCGAGGTCGTGATTCATATTTGAACACACATACGTATACATGTATGTTTTTTAGTTTAATAAAATAAACAAGTAATTATAAATTGAATGATAACTCATAATCATTGTGTCATGGAAGATAACTTATTTGTTTTGTTGGATAAAACACATGCCATCCCGAATTTTTAAAAATCACATGCAACTCCTCACTCATTGTTCGACCGTTCTACAGTCGATTGTTAAACAACTCATCGGTACTAATGGCATTTAGTGATATAATATATCCACTATATACCTCAATTATGGTAACTCACATCAGGAATCATCAGCAGATAAACGGCACCAACTTATATTATAGCAGCTGTGCGCTGCTTTTCTCAAAACATCTTAAGCCCACGAATTTGGTTTTACCTACATTTTTTTTTAAATACATCAAACCCGCACCAAATGCTACTCTCGTTTTATCTTGAACGCCCTATTTTAAACATACAATTAAACAATGGGAACAAATTAAAAGTGTCCCGCCCAAGTTATATTCATACTTAAGTATCCCGGGCAATTCTCTTTCTCTGGATTTATTAGACTCTGAAGATGGATGATGTGAGCGAAGGTGCCATGTCTCTGAGATTCCACCACAAGTGTTGTAGATTCGCCACTCTGTCAGATAACAACACCACAGCTAAGGGAGGAACCGTGTTTAGTTTTATTCCTCTACAACAACTACCCAACAACAGATTTGTGTTTAGAACAAAGAATAAGGTGAGATAGAAATAGGATGTGACCGTTGTGCGATCTGTGCTATATTCATACAATACTGTCCAGTGTAATATCACAGGGAGTTATTATTATGCATAGAATTTAAAGGCCATATATGGGAATGTGTAAAAATCTAATAAAAATCGATCGGCATCTCCCTCTTGTTTAGAGTCTTCAATTTATAAACTATCAATCAATTTAGGTATACGATAAATCATGTCACTAGCAAAAATGTCTACATGAATTACATATATCCTGCGTCTTAAGAATTCAATATTAATTAAGACCATTTTCATGTATAATGATACCCAACAAACATCCGTGGTCAAACATGAACCAAAGCAATCATCGTTATATTTCAGGGTTCCGGTTATGATCCGATCTGTAACCTCGGGGTAACACGATCAGATCCTGGTGACCTGACTGAGATACCTGTGTGTGCCGAGCAGGTGCCTCAGACGTGGTGCATAGATCCGTGTGGTGGTGTGAGGTATGAGAACAGTGAGAGGGTGGATACAGGGGAGGTAACCAAGGTAACACAGCAGGTCGGAGATGTTTGGTGTGTGGAGGTGACACCTGGTGGACAGGTTTATATCTATCACAACTATAACCAGCCCTGGGGATCTCCTGTGTTTACTCTACCACAAAATATTACACAAGTCTGGGCCGTGGTTTTGCTGGACTGGTCTACCGTCTCTGTGGAACAGGTGTCTGAAACAGGTGAGTAAAGTTTAGTACCTTTGCTTGGTACTCTATCTCATACTAGGCATGCAAAATAAATCATGGTGATACAAAAGGGTGTTGATTAGATTGAAGATTTTTCAAACGGATGATTGTTTTTAAATGTTTGCGAATTATTTCACATTATGAAAATAACCATGCTGGTGAAATGGTCACGGATCGTTTTCATAGATAGATTTAGTGAGTTTGTGTTTAATTTGGCAGCAGTGTATTTAGCAATACCCACAATTTGCACAAATTTACAAAGAAAGATTTTCGCTATTGATCAAATATGTGTTATGTCAACAAGCCCCACATCAGCGGATTTAAATGACGAATGTTGAATTAATTATTATTAATTGAAGAGGTATATTTCGATATAGGACCAAATGCGTGTACTATACATGTATAGAAGATCCGTTTCTATACATATACTACGGCATATCAACACTAACGGCGATATATACATCCAGCACCCGCTCTTTGTCGTCACTCACCTAGATTTAGATTTAAGTACGGTGATAGTGCGCCTGACGCGGGGAACTCATATGCCAATCCATTAACTTCCTCACCTTCGACTTATGTAACAAGTAATAAATCCAATAGACTGTGTTGGCATGTGACTACTAATGGTTTTATATGATATATTCAGATGGTTAGTATATACAATACATACATTCATTTTAATTATACAGTACATTTGATATAGTAGATTTGCGTAAGTATATATATATAGAGAGAATACACTTAGTTATATGTTTATGATATCCTGTTATATTATTCGGATACTTATTCAGTGCATTATTTCATGATACTACTTACTATACCTACATATGCTATTGCCTGATTCTATATTACAAACAACGGCCAAAAGTAGTGATAGATTTTTTATACCCAAAGTAAGAGTAGTATAATTAGTGAGCTTGCCACCGAGAATTAATCCTTAGAACCGCATCCCGAGATTAATGAACCTTAAGAGACCTCACACCCTATTTAGCCAAAGGTTTTACCCAAACTTCATTGTGGTTCGAGTATAGTTCCTGAAAACGTTGGAGATATTTCCAAAATGCTGCTGACGACCAAGTACCGTAACTTTTTATGGCTCTGATATTTAATCCAGCCATTTTGCTAGCTAGTGCTCCCACATGTCGCAGTGGATGAAAAGTTAACTTCTTTGGGTCGAGTTATATATAGACGCAAGTCCTTTTCAAATATAAATTTAGCTTTCGTGACGTTAGCACTAGTTGTGTCCCGTGCTTGTGCTCCATGAGTAGCGGTGCATCTTTATGGTCAGGACATGGTTTCCGAAACAACTCTCTGTAGCGCAAGAACCGTCGATAGGAACGGACTGGACACAGAGGCGAGCCTGGGAGTTCAGGAAGTGTAAAATAATGTGCATTGTTATGCTGCAAAGTCTTTGTCCAGGTCTAGGTGATCATTAAGACTCGCCGTCGTGCCCTCTTGATGATTCACACATTACCTAGAGTTAGTTGTTTATTGTGATTAAACGATTTCCTGATCGGAGGACAAAGCTCTGAATTCTAAACAGCCCAAGATATGCCAATATGATAGCAAATGTGAGCGGGACCACATATATATGCTGCGAAGCACCAGCAATAAGCCCCAGCACCTGGTTGGGGGAGAAAGGCAATTTAGCTTTATCACTGACAGGCGTTATTCTTTCACTGCCCTTAATAAAGTCTAGTATATCATGAGCGTAAAAATTGTTCCTTGCACAGGAATCCTTATCTAAAGTTCGTTTCCAGGTACTCCAGTGACTATGCAAGTTGTGATATCAGCGCTTGTCATTCGCTAGAAGTTGGAGTGTGCATAGTATGTTGTCGGTCGTGGGTGCATGTAGGTCAAATTTGAGTTCTCGAGCAATCAGCTGTATGTTGTTGATAGCTGATCTGAGATTCCTTCGAGTACCCTCGGTAACGGCTGCTTTAGAGGTTTCCCTGGACATCTGGAGAAGGGTAGTAACTGCTGTTTTACAGGTGTTTCCTGTAAACGACAAAATCCTAGATTAAATGTTTATATAACAATTGGGGGGAATAAATAGAGTTCATTGATTATGGCTGTGTTGATTTTGAGACGTTTAGCCAGCATAATCATGTCATTGTGACAGGAGGTCGATAACGGGACACATGATAAAGCGTCCGCCATAATATTATTTTTTGTTGGAATATACATAATTTGTAGGACAATATCATTAGCCGCGAGCAAGAACCAGACCTCTTTGGTTATCAGTCTCATAATGGGTTCTTTGGGTTTGTGGGCTTGGAGGCATACAATAGCTGCCTTATTGTCGCAATATGTGAGTATATTTTTTCCTTGCCATGCTCGCGCGTTTGCTCTGAGCGCCACAAGGAATATGAAAAGTTCGTGATGATTGATGGAAGGCAAGGCTCGCTTGAGTATTTTGTTAAAGGGAAACCAGTACCCTGTCTCATTGTATACGAAACCACCACCCTCCATGCACGCATCAGTGTACATGGTAATGTCATGTTGTTGATTGTTTTTTATTAAGGCAATGCCGTTATAGTTTGGTAAAAACATAAAAAACCATCTGATATCCTCTTTCATTTCTGGTGTAATCGTGAGGATACGCTTGTTAGTGAACGTGTCCAGCCCAGAGTACAGGGAAGACATAAATAAGGGTCCCATGGGGAACGTGGATACTGCGTGCCCTAATTTCCCTGTAAGCCTTTCCCATTCTTTTTTAGTTGCTGAAGTCTGAGTGTACCAGTACTTAGCCAAGACCACAGCTTCTGCGAGTTTGTTGGCGGGCAGTGACATAGTCATAGTTGTAGTATCAAACAAAATACTAATCCATGTAGCACTTTGTGTAGGGTAAATAGTCTCTTGATCAGAAACTTTAATTCCTAAATCATTACACATTTTTAACACGCAAAACAAGTGTGCAGTCGCTATGGCCTTGGTTTTCGCAACGTTAACCCCAATGCCATTGTCAACATAAAACATGAAGACTATGGCTATCTGGTTTAAGAAGTGGGATAAAAGATTAGCCACCAGTTGTTGGGCTAAGGGTGCGAAACACATTCAAAACACATGGCTAATATCCCCGAAAAACAAGCCATCTTTCGGAGAAGCAATGTGTTCTTTAATTGATTGTGGGAGGTCACCGACCCAATTGTCCCATGTCATGATTGTCATGGGCCAACTAGAGGGGCATGTGCGGAGTTGCTTGAATGCAGTTTCCTCATCAATGCCAAACATGTAGCTATTTTGACCCAGTTTATTTATTAATACAGCCAAATCGAGCGCTGTAGGGAGACACAACTTTACCTTGCGTCCTCAGAAAAACTTTGTATCTGTTCTAGAGTTAACCGAATCACCCATACCATAGGAACAATTCCAGATACTTCGCAGCTTATCAGACATTTTCTTGCGACGACACATAAATGGTACAGTCTGGATACTGTTGAATGGCGGTTTCTTAAATGGCCCCATTAACGTTCCCCAATCTAAATCAGTAGTGATATTTTCAATAACTTTATTTGGGTGATCCGTCGCTGATGTGTGATTAGTGTACACTTTTGACAGTGTAAAGTTTGCTAAGTGCTGGAAATTTATCGCAGGAGTTCTCTGACGGTACCGGGTACAGATGGTTTTTATCGAATGGCGAAGTAAAGTTAGGGTCATCTTCCCAAAATGAAATTGGATCCATAGCAGCCCTTGTAAATGGATTAGTGTTCAACATCCTAAGCAGATGTAATGCATATAATTTGGAGGAATAAACACCGACCTTGTGGAGGGTAGATGTGATAAGGGTGGTAGGTATATTATACTTGTGATATACAGTTGTATACTTAGTATGTAAAGATGCACTAACCATAGATGTTGGATTCCGATTATTGAGAGACATGCCGCCCGCTGTTTTTGGTTTTTACCAGATGCGACGGCCGTCGAAAGTGGGCCACTCGGTCTTGCTCGTTTTGCCGGTGTAAAGGGTACAAAGTACCAGATTGTTTGCCGTCTGGCACCCCCCGGTAGTCCATCATGCTTTCCATCCCCTTTTTGTGCGGAGTACTGAAGTGGCGGTCGGGACGGCATGTCTCTTGGGTGTAGCTGTCGGTGCTAGGGAGTGGTGGAATCACTAACGGCAGGTCGAAGGGGACAGATACTTGGTTTCTCGGCAAATTGCTTGAGGTTGACCTCAGCTTTTTTCAGAGAAGTGGATTCTCGGCTGGGCCAATGACGCACGTTTTTTGGAACCCGGCCGATTCGAGCACCGGGGCCGGCATGTGGTGGGCCCGACTATCTGTCCCTTTCGTCCCCCTAGCACCGGTGTGTGGAATGGTTTCATGCTCGGCGGATTTACTAGTAAATGCCTGTAAATCCCTGCCGTTTGTGTGCGAGGGGCTTCAAACGACCCCCGGAATCACGGCATTAGTAGGGCGACACACCATGTCCAAATGCCCCTGACCCATGTGCTCGGTTTGTTATGATGGTGAGCAATAGCCTCAGACAGTGAGGTTGACCTTGCCCGCAAGGCAGTCTCGTCACTGGGTTCATTGACGCGAGTATGCGGGTACTCTAATGTTGCGTGCAGCCCAATGAGCGAGCGCGTCCCAGTGCTCGATTTTCCACATGGCACATCGAAAGTGTCATATGACAGAGTGTCTGGCACCTGCCGTTCATGGATAGAGTTTGTAGTAAAACCAAGCTGGGTCTGTTGTACTACGCTTAACAGCGTAGTAAGTGGGGGGTTACTATACGGGGGAGGTGGTGCCAAAATTTTATCGCTGTTTATTTTAACTGGGTTATGATGTACCTCGCTTACTGGAGTTTGCGAAGTGGGCCTAACCTGTTTTGGCTAAAGTATGATACCCGTTATATGTTGGTTAACGAGGGGGGTGGAGTAATTAGTTGAGCAGAAGTGAAAAGGATGCACGACATTATCTTCAGGCGAGAGCAGCAGCGGGTTAAGGATATGTGATTGATTTGTAGTAGTGAAGTCCCAGCTTACCTTCTGTGGGGTTACCGAAGTTGGACAGTCCTTTGCAGGGTGAGTCGCTTCCAATCCTTTCTTAATGCAGTTAAAGCAGAAATGGTGGAGGAACCCTATCTTACTATTGTGATGTCCACTGCTGCTGCATTCCCCTCTGTTGTAACGCATGCATACCTTTTTAAACTTCTTCTTATTAGGGGAGTTGGGTGTCTTTTGCATGGGTTTGGTGGTCGTTTCTGCGAGTGCCCCGGCCACTTTGTCCAACCTGCCCTTTGTAATCATCACCTGTATAATAGCCAGGTCGTCCCAATTTAGTCAACCAACCTCGATCTGGTGCAAGATCTCCTGCAAGATCGCCCTAGTGTCTGCGAAGTTGCCGACAATAGAGTCTCTCATAAGTGCAGAGAGTATGGTGTGCATCGTCTGAGTGACATGTTTATTCTGCGGTAATTCCTGGATCATATTCATGAAACCAAGTACAAATTCAGGCAAGGTTAAATTTTATATTTTACCTGATTACCGTCTTTGTAAATCTGGTGTTGTGGCCACGGATGTGACATTTTACACTTAAGTGAGGTGACATACAAACCACTTTCAAGCTTCCGTTTTTTAGACAATGTTTCAGGGTGTTCCGTAGAGTCCTCCGAATCATATGTTGGCCGCGGTGTAGACGCCTGCCTAAAGTCTCCTATTGTAAGGTCAATCAAATCAGAATTACCTTCTAGATTAGTGTGCCTGTTACGCCACCCTCGGAGCTTCTTAAGTTTGGTGACAGCTCTCGGATCCGGTGTGTCTAACAAGGTGTTCCTTGCACTATCGGTCCCCATGGGTTGCGGCCCATGGGCTAGCTGTCTTGGTATATTATGTGTTGGCGGCAGAGCTTGCGGTGTCTGGGTAACTGGCTTTTGGAGGTTGTCAAATTGATGCCTCTGTTCCCAAAGGCGGTCATCCCGATTTTTGCGCATTTCTTGCATGAATTGTGCTACTAGAGCTTTCATGTGATCGACCTCTGACGGAAACTCAGGCTCGTCCTGGTGTTCCATCTGCGAAGTACCTTGCTCAGCCGCCTCAGGTTGTTTGGGGGGTGTATCCTGTCCAGTTTGAGCATAGTAGTTAGTAGGGTTCCGTCCTGAGATATCTTATCTGCCACCACTTCTCGAATTACTCATTGGGCGGATAGAAGTGGCACGATCTGGGGGCGATGGCGCTTGATATTGCTATTTCAAACATAAGCTTGTTAAAGGCGAGCAACACTACTTGTTAGATGTAGTACTACTATCGTTAGATTCACCCGTGTTGAAAGTGTTTTTAAAAATGGCACCTAGACGAGCGAAGAAGACGAAGCAAGAAGATTATGATTTAAAGGTTAACCGCACATTGAATGATTATTACTATAATCCACATAATCCAGGAGCATATCGAAGTGTTAGTAGTGTTTCTAATGAATTAAGGAAAAGATTAAAGGAGAAACCAAAATATGTTTATAAGGGCAAGAAGAGAAAGTTTTTACGCGTCACAAATAAGGATATAGATTCTTGGAGAGAACAGCAGGACTATATTACACTAACAAAACAGCAAAGGAACAAATTTTCACGAAGACCCTTTATTGTGGACAGTCCAAACGAACAAATACAATTGGATTTGGCAGATGTGAGTAATTTATCAAAAGATAATAATGGAATAACATTTTGGCTATGCGCTGTTGATATATTTACTAAAATGGCTTATGTGAGACCTTTGAAGTCAAAACACGCCAATGTTGTATTAGTAGGATTTAATTCTATAATGGACGAAAGAGGGTATCCTTTTGTTCGAACAGTATTTTCTGATAAGGGGACAGAATTTACTAACAAAATATTTCAAGCAAATTTAATGCAGAAAAGTATAATATTTATAACCCCAAGTAACAATGAAATTAAAGCAGCAATTGTAGAGAGATTTATTAGAACTATAAAGAATATGGTGTGGAAATATATGATTGCGAATAATACTTATACATATATAAATGTTTTGGAAGATTTAGTGGATAATTATAACGGATCATATCATCGGAGTATTAAAATGTCTCCAATAGAAGCAAACGATAAAAAAAATAGAAAGACAGTTTATAATAATTTATTTGGCAATTACAAGGCAACTAAACAAAGCAAAAGCACCAAGCGCGAGGGAGACACGGTGCGCATATTACAAGAGAAAAGTACATTTCGTAAGGGTTTTCTTGGGAATTGGTCAGAGGAGTTGTTTACTATTTACGCTATATCAAAAAGGGATATTCCTTGGACATATGTTCTGAAAGATCATAAGGGTAATATTTTGGAGGGAAATTTTTATAAGGAAGAATTACAAAAAGTAAGTAAAACTAGTGATTTGTATAAAATTGATACTATTGTAAAAACTAAAGGTAAGGGTAAAAATAAACAATATTATGTTTCGTGGTTAGGATATCCCAATGAAGAAGACAACACATGGATAAGTGAAAATGACTTTGTTAAATATAAATCTTAATGGAAGACGAAGAAGACGATTTTTATGTTGCTTTACCCAGTAACTCATCTTTTGATTATTATCCGGATAACACTGTAGCTCGATATAGGACGAAACTATCACGAATATTGAATTTATCAAAAGCTAGATGGCGAGTTGGTTTAAGCGAATTTGCAGTGCCTCGCTTATGGAATAACATTATAGATCAAAATGGCAGATTTTATATAAAGGAAAAGAACAACCCAGTATTTGAGGTTTTTCAGATACCGCCGGGAGGATATTATACTAGGAAAGCACTTACACACGCTTTGAAATTGGCAATTTTGAGTCGAGAAGATTTATCGATAGCAACAACATTTGAACTAGAACCAACTGGACATATTCGTGTTATTCCTAGAGAGGATGAAACTATATTTTTTTGTGAATTTTTAGGACATATAGTTGGATTTCCAGATGAAATTCGAATTGTAAGAAATACGTTAGGAAAGTATCCTATTGATTTACATAACGGTGTGTATTCAATTTATGTATATTGTAATATTGTTAAACCAAGAATTGTGGGGGACAAGCAGGTATCTTTATTGAGAGTTATAAACACAGATTTAACTCAAAAAGATAATATAATTTCTATAATTTATGCTAATCCTCAATATTTAACTATTTCTAAAGATTTTATTGATACAATAGAAATTACCTTAACTGATGACAGCGGTGCTTTGCTTCCGTTTGCCGGAGGAAGAAGCTATGTAACTTTACACTTTCAAAAGGCATCATATTAGTATGTCCCAGCCTGATAATCAGCAGAATCCTTCCTCTAAGCAAGGTCCTAGTGTATCACATTACAAGCATCACCTTCAAAATTCTCACCATATTGGTGGTGTTTTTTCCGGTAGGAGATATCAGCGAGGCTACGGATTGGGTGTTTTTTTTAATAAGATAGGTAGAGCAGCAGTGCCTCTTATTTTACACAACAATTCTAAAACCATTTCCGCTAGACCTTTTAAAATACAAAATACACCTAAACATAAAAAGAAATCCTCAAAAAGCCGGAAATTACCAACTTCCGCTATTGAAAAAATAGTCAAAGCTAAAAAAGGCGATAATAAAACCGTCAAAACTAATAAAACAAACTCCTTATTTTCAAATTCTGATCTACATAGTGTTGCTGTTAAAGCTAAGCCACCGGGTAAACGAGTTGCTAAAAAATCTCCCAAAAAGTCTAAAAAAAATATATTTAATATATAATATGTCGTTAATACATAAATCGTCAGTTGACGCTTTAAAAAGTGAATTGTCAATTTTTACAGTACCTTATACACAACAGGGAATAATTAAGAGTAAAATTATAGATTATCATCCTATTTCAAGTTTAGATAATGATATATTAGAATTTAATATAAGTGGTAGTGGAGAAGATTATTTAGACCCAGCTAGTATTAGATTAGCAGTTACTTGTCAAATTGTTAGAGGAGATAAAACAAAGATGGCAGATGAGGAAAAAACGGTTCCTATTAATGATTTATTAAATAGCATTTTCAGTCAATTACAATTATATGTAGGAGATAAATTAGTTAGTTCCTCAGATAGTATGTATGGTTTAAGATGTTATATAGAGACTATTCTCAATTTTAGTAAAGATGTTTTAGAAACCAAATTAACAAGCGAATTATTTTATTTAGATACGCCAGGTCCAATAGAAAGTTGGAATATAGTTGATATAACTGACGACGGAGTAAATGAAGGATTAATAAAGCGATCAGATTTTGTAAGATTATCTAAAAGAATAGATTTAGAAGGTTTTTTACATGCAGATTTTTTTTCTACTGATCGATTGGTGATTAATGGGGTTAATGTTAAAATTAGATTAGCGAAGCAAATACCAGCTTTTACAATTATGTCTAGTGAAACTGATCCTAATTATATTATTAAAATAGATACAGCAACAGTTTACGCTCGAAAAGTAAAACTTAGTAAAAATTTATTTGATGCTAATAACGAAATCTTAATGACAAGAAATGCGTTATACCCTATAGTACGAGTTGATATGCGATCATATGCCGTGGCAGATGGTATGTATTCACACACCTTAGACGATGTATATCAGGGCTCATTACCAGAAAAAATAGTTATTGCTTTTGTTGATGCGCGTGCATTTAATGGCTCATATACACATTCCCCTCATTATTTTAATCACTATGATATAAGTAAAGTAGGTGTATATATTGATGGTTTTTGTGTAAGCGGTAAACCAATTGAATCTAATTTTACAGCGCAAAATGGTGAAATACATTGTCAACTGCTTTATAATACTCTCTTTAATCTCTTAGGTTTAGACCAAAATGTTCAAAGTTTTGTTCCCAATATTTCTAGAGAGGCTTACAGTAGGGGATATACTTTAATGGGTTTTAATCTCACAGATGATAGAAGCAATGGAGAACATTTTAATAATATAAGATCTGGAAATTTACGCATTGAATTAAAATGGAAAACAGCTTTGCCACACACTATAAATATTATTTTATATGCTACTTTTCCTAATATTCTTGAAATTGATCGCTATTGGGACGTAATATACGAGCCAACAAAAAAATAATCCTGTCTATTTCAGTTTGGATGTCAGAATGTATGCTCCAGAAATAGAAATTGTTGCTTCAACTGATTCATATATTAGGCGGAGTTTCTGTGGTGTTTTTTCAATAGATACTCTACCTTTTGACATTAATCATAATGTTCCTACTAGTTTAATTGTTAATAATGAACCAGCTTATCTAAGCGGCCAACATTGGTTGGGATTGTTTTTTGATTATATATCGTTAGATTCATACAAAGAAGATTTTACTTCTATAAGTAGACAAATAGCTAGAGATAATAAAAACTCTTCTTCACAAGCTATATGTTATTTTATTGATAGTTTAGGAAAACAACCAGAATACTATTCTAGCGAATTAGTGGACTTCATAAATAAATACTCAAGTCAAATGGAATATTTACATTTTCAACTTCAAGACTCCAAATCCACTATTTGTGGAGAATACTGTTTGTATTTTTTATACAATTTATCCAGAAATATGTCTTTTCGAAAAAGTTTACACGGATTTACTAGAAATCATAAGAAAAATGACTTGTATGTTACTCAATCTATGTTATCATATTTTAACACTGTTCCTAGCAATATATTTATTAGAAACTACACATCAAATAAGTATTTGAACACAAATCATCAAAAGAGTTGTTCACATCATAGACATCAATCAGTACAATTGTATTAATTATTCATTGTTAAGCAATCTAATAAAAACCAATTATTGTTACAATAGTCTTATTACATTCTAAACATACATCGTTATTACCTAAAACTAAGCCAACCACTAAGTAATGATCTATTTTTTGGCTCATCTATACTCTCATCTAATTTTGAAGTTGGAGTTGCTGGGGGTGAAAGCGGTAGATTTGTACCAGACATTGCTACCTTCTTTTTGGGATATTTTATACTATCCTCACCCTTATGCTTATTAGTTACATCTTTCATTTTTCTGATTTTTGAATCAGAATATATCCTGTTTCCAACATTTTTGACATAACTAGTTTGTTTAACAGGTACATTGGATGTATTTGGCGGCGAATCAATGGCATAGTCATCATAATCAACTGTAGTTTTTGTTGTTGGTTTGCTCTCTGTTTTACTTCGTGAATCAGAGATATCACCATTTCTTTTTCTAGAGGGAATAAAAGATTCATGAATTGAAGCTCTGGGCACATTAATATCTTGTAAAATATCATAAAAATTCTCATGACCTCTAGGTGGTTCTTTTTTTAAAGGCTTGATAAAATGTCTTACTAAATCTACAATATTAGCATTTTCAAATGATTCTCCTTTTACAGAAACACTACCATTAGAATCCCAACTTATAGGATATTCACTATTTTTAATGTGACTTAACAATGTTCTAGATTTCTTTTGATATGATTTAGGTATGTGGGCTATAATGTCCTCCTCAGATAGTGTTTTTGGTTTAGAATCAGATTCCACGATTTGGTCACTTGGTTTGAAAATGTCGGTATAATGTCTATCTTTTGGTGTGTCTTTATCCGTGGCTACTTGAGATTTCTCTGGCTGGGGCGGTTTTGAAGAACCAACATTTCCAGGTGACAACACCACCTGAAATTCGCCTTTTGTTTGTTCTTTCACCGATTTATGAAGTCTAAGCATTCTTTGAAAAAGACCATCATATCTGAAAGTCTTTTCATCGGCTCCAATGTCTTTTCTAGCCATTATATTTTCCAATTCACTATTTATTTGTCCTAAAGCCTTCATTTCTGGTGTTGTTACCGCATCTGTAGCTGTCTTCATGGAGTGATACAAATCATGTGGAATCACGTACAATTTTTGAGATTTCGCCATTACTTATTTTTAAACAATTCTTTTAATTGTTCAAGTATTGGTGATAATAATATTTTCACAATAGCTCCACCATTCTTTTTTATAATTTTATGTTTTATGGTTTCGTTGTTATATTTTTTGCTAACAATTTTTCTTAATAATCCCTTATATTTTGACAATTCAATTTGATGTTTATCATCAATTTTTAAATGACCAGATAATACATTTAAAGCAATTTCTCTAATGCTGTCTATTTGTTTTCTAGTTGCAGACTCTATGAGTCCTATTCTCTGTTGTTTATGAGCTAACACCAAACATTCAATATAAACTATACATTTAAACGAACAACTACGCATTCCTTACAATATTTTATATAATATTTGTTTGCTATCACAACATTCTCCTAAGATGTTGCTTCTAATTCTAACCAAACTATCAGATCGAGGGTGTAGGTCAAGAAATAAATATGTGAAAGGTTGTTCTGTGGCGTTTTTATAAATGTCACACAATTCTCGATTTTTATGTGGTAATATCTGCCTCGCCAAGTAAGTTATTGAAGAAGCATCTCTCAAATTTCTGAACAATATCAAATAGTGTGTATTCAAACTGACAGCTCTTAATATGGGTGCTCTAGGAAAAAGTAAATGAGAAATGAATATAATTGACATATTACAATGATGGCTATGCTTGGTGAATAGAGATAACAATTCTTTACTCTTTTCTAACTCACAAAACAGATCATCTAATATTAAAAGAGAAGGATAGGAATCATCCGTTCTACTTTGTTCTAAGAGAGATATATCGCTATTATATTCTTTAAATGTTATGTTTTCTCTATTTTCTAGAATTTTATCAAATATAGTTTGGTAAGTGCTTCCATAAATATATATAATGTTTTTAGGTAAGACATCAAAGATATTATTTTCTTGTTTTAGAAGCTGACTTATAAATTGAGTTTTACCTGATTGTGTACCACCAATAACAACACAAGTAAATGGTGTTCTTAAAAAAAGATCACTGGAATCAACAATAGGAAAATCCATATTATATATCTAAAGGTTTTGTTGTAATTCCATCATCCATAACCTTTCTCTTAACATATAAATATCCAAAACAAGCTCGAGGTTGCATGTAAGTAAAAGTTCCATTAGGAGTGTTTATAATGCCACGATTCACAATGGATTTGCTAGCCCCGCTCTCTAGGACGCACTTATATACCTGGTAAAGGCTAGTATTATAAGCAATAGAGCGCTTTTGCGCTCCTTTGCAGCTCAGTTTAATTAATTCAAAATCATCATTTGCTAAAGCTTCTATGTTGCCCATTATATAGGTCTTAGCAGCTAAACATATTTGTATAGTTCCCCTACTTTCTTCTTTAAAAACTCCAAGAGTTCTACTATCGTAAGCAGTATGCTCTACACAATCTAGACGAACAAAATATTTTCCACCCAACATTTGAAATTGTTTTTTTAGATTTTCTGGTACACATTCTTCTAAACTTAATTCACTTATAGCCAAATATAATGAATCAGTATCAGAACTGGTCAATAAAAATCTATTTCTAGGAATATATTTGATTAATATCAAATAATAAAAATTAAGCATAATAAGTTTTGAATTTTGAAGCACCCACACACCTAAATGAATAGGAACGTCTTGTTTAATAGTCTTTTTATGTCTTTCTATTTCATAAAGGTTTTCTTTTAATTTTAAAGCTTTAACAAATAGGGGAGAAGACGCTTCCACAGCAATTGCAGCCTTCGAAAAGTGATATCGAATACTTTTATGTTTTTGTTTATTCATTATGGTTGATCCATATGAGGCATTAGATATTAATTTTGCAGCTGCCCCATTAATCTGAAGATGTGGAAATTTATCGGCCTCGCGCCTATCTTGGGCCAATTTCATAAAAGTATTTTTTAATACTCTTGCGGGTCTATACTGAATAAAACTATAAACTTCTGTAATAATAAGCCCCAATCTAATATATAATTTTATCATGGGAGTTATCAATAATATCTGTTTACCGAAAAAAGATTGAATTAAATTATTCCTTGGTTTTTGTGAAAGATTATTTTCAAGAATATGTTGTTTCATATGACTACCAATATCATCTATTCCTATTTCAGCGTGCTTAAAAATTGGAGGATATTCACTAAAATGTTCTTTTAATTCATCAGGCACGTGAATATCAACAACGGCTGCACCAAAAATGACATCATTAATTATGGCATCCAATATCTGGTGTGTGTTTCTTTGATTTACATTTAAATTCCAATCCTTTAAAAATGTTTTCAGATTTATATTATTTTTTTTTTCTTTTTCAAATTGACATTCATACATGTGGATTACTTTAAATTTTAATTTTTCTAAAATGTTCTTTCTTTTAACCATGTGATCTCTACGAGCAAGTTTTTCTTCGTGACTAAATGATTTTCCCGCATTACATAGACTACAACAGTGAAAATAACAGCCCAACAGCTCAAAACATGTGCCATTATGTCTTTCCTGAGGTAGCGGGGGTAAAAAACCATCACATCTATAATTTAAAATACGTCTTTCACCTATATTATATGCTGTTTGAATGGGTCTACCAGTTACATGGGTTTTCCAAGCCAACCATTGTTCAGCAACTAATGATTTATGAGGCCTAACAGGTTTAAATAATGGACCTGGTCGATATATAGCTTGGCCCACTGGTAATTCTTCGCAATAGGCCGAAGAATACAATCCGTTACAATCTAGCCCTAATATCAATTTAACTTTATCATCACCACCTGGAATAATAGTTTCACCAGCCACAACATATCTGTGATAAACCATAGAACATCCACCTACAATGTGTTTTCGAAACAACTTGTATAAATGGGCTTGGTTTTTGGGAAATAAAGAAAAATAATATCCCGATTCAACAGAATTAAATATTATTTGGCGCGATATTCCGGGGAGGCTAACACATTCTTTAAACATATCAACATTTTTTGTTTGATAAAACTTATGCATTTTTGCAATAGCTTCTACACATGGACCAACGTCTAAATTATTATAATAAATAAGATAGGATCTTAATGATTTCCAATGATTGGTATCCCAAATGTCACATATCATTTTGTAATTTTCTATACCCGTATTAGGTGGTTTAATTATTCTTAATTTTTTTAGGGCGATAGCTTCTCCATAAATAGCGACTAAGGATTCATAATTAATATACTCTGCTTCTAAAACATTACAACCCTTTAAATGAGAATAATAAGCATTATATGGGGGCTTATCTGGAGAATCTAACATTTCCGCTTTAGTTAGATATTCATATGGAAAGAAAAATTTGCGAGTTGGAATTTCATATAACTTTAAAAAACCATCGTATGAAGTTCCTTGCGGTAAATAGTAAGCTATATCTAGAAACGTTAAAGAATCAGTTACAATGTTAACATATGAATTCACTTTTTTGATAACATTATGTATTTGTTGATTCTTTTTATATAGAGAATTAATCAATGTATCTCTAATGAGTGGTATGTCATATTTTGCACCGTTAAAACTAAAACAGGGTATGCTGTGGGCAAATAAAGTTAATTTTTGATGAAAGGTTTCTAATCTTCTTCGATAGCTTAATATGTCTTTGGCTTTAAAAAGACAGAGAGCGCCAGATATTGAATGTGATATATATTCGCTTGGTCTTTTGGGTGGCTTAATGGTGTGTTTGTATTTATTAAAGCCCTTTTTCTTTTCTGTTATAGTTTTCAGATATGTATTTTGTAATCTTCTATATTTAGCAGTTTTAGCAATAACTTTTTTTGCTTTACGAATTAGAGAAGGCGGACAATGAGCCGACATTAAACCATCCAGAGCTGTAAAAGTTTTTTTTAATGCCTGAAGGTTTTTAATTGCTGCTGCTTTTGATACTCTTAACATATAATCCACCATGTCATCTATCAATATATCTAAATCACTATTAATAAGACATTTAGGATAAATAAAACCCTCAACATTCGAGGCGATGCTAACACTAATTGGAATATGTTTTTGTATAAATTGCTGAGCAGTTATGTATGTTTGTACATCTCCATGAGTTAGATCATTGTCTGTAATTATATTATCAATGGCTTTTAATATGGCTTCAAAATCAAACACAAGAAAATATTTACTATACAATCTATCACATTTTATACCATATTGGCGCATTTCTTCAAATACGTTAAGGTGGGGTTTATATACACCACCCGGAAAAGACATTCTATCCTTTAATTTGTCACAACACAAAACATGTTTTCGCAATTTTCCCCACATATGGGGTTTTTGGAATACTCTTCTACACGATGGGCAGAGAACAGAACCAGCATATTTGTTTATATTAGTTATATGAGATAGGTGTTCATTATATAAATTACAAAAAAGTTTTTTCTTATTTGTATTATAAGATTCATAGATTCTTATTACCTCCCCATTTTCATTTATACTATACAAATATAAATTTATATCGTATAGATCTTCAAATTCAGGAATTTCTTCAGGAATAATAAATCCTTGAAAAGAATCTGGAGATATGTTTTTATGTGTAAACCAAGTTTTAGCACAATTAGCAATAATGGCCTCTGTAATTCTTGTTTTAGGATTAAGAAAGTGAGCTAAACATTGGAAAATACACATGTTTCGACATCCTACTTTCGAATAAAAATTTTTAATAAATCTGTTATTCTTTATGAAATTTGGTAAATCATAATTATGATATCCAACTGTCACTTGTAGTGAAAATACTGTATATCGAACCTGTACGATTTTAAATAGAACCCATTCAGTATTGGGTCTATTAGCCAATAATATTTCGCTTATAAGATCTTGATTTTCAATTTTAGCTACTAAGTCTTCAATATCATCTCTTTTATGTATCACTATTGGATTATCGAATATACTATGATTGTTGTGGGCATAAAAAAATCTATATAGACCAGAAACTTTATTTTTTAAAATCAGCGAAAAACTCATATTAATTTTAAAGCTTTGCTTTTGTTTTTCATAAATGGTTAATAATTGTTCTTTAATTAATGATAGCGATGGAAAAGCATCAAGTGGGAATATGTATTCATCTATTTCACCAAAAGTGTTATGTATTTCCTTAGTAATATTGTCATGTTTTTTTAGTAATAATGCCAATCTTTCATCGCTTTGAGCTAAATCGCGCAAATCTCGTTCAGATATGGCTTTTTTAGATGGATTTGTAGATGTTCCAGAGCTAGTAGCGGGAGAATTATCTCCCGCTACTTCCCCACCACCTTGCTGAGTTTGAACAATATCGTGAGCAATCATATTATGCATTGATAGGCTTTGTTCATCTTGAAAGAAATTACCACATAAAGCACATAAAACACTATGAGACGAATGTTCTTTTTCACAATGTTGAAGTAAATTATTATAATCCAAAAACGACAAAGTACACATATTACATTTATAAGCGCCACTAGTACTAATACCTACAGCATGATATCTTTTGTGGTGTTCTAAATTAGCGCGACGAGTAAAAGTTTTACCACAAATACAACATTTATACGTGGGATTGGGATTATGAGTACGTGCTTTATGAATATTCAAATCTCTACCGTGATTAAAAACTCTATTACAAATATTACACCTATGCTCAACACTACACACACTTCTATGTTTTCGCAAATCATCTCTTCTACGAAAAGTTTCATTACAATATTGACATACATATGATTTTCCCCGCCATGTTCGTTTCGAGGAATTATTATCAGAACCTTCACCACCATCAGTACTTTCCATTCTGTAATATATATTACATAGAAAACTAAGACACATGAACATCAATCAGTGTGGCCATAGTTTGAGCTATTTCATTATCTCTGATTTTTAGTTCATAATCTTTCTTTTTCAACTTTATAAAACAATCCATTAATCTTATTAGTTCACTTTCAGTAGAAATATACTCCTTATAAATATGGTGTAATTCAGAACCGCTCAAAGCCAAATTTTTACAAGCATTATAACTAAGAGTTAAAATATCATCACTAACAGCTGGATTACAAACTTTTTCAGTAAAATCTTTCACTGTAAACTTATTGCTATTTGACATTTTTCTAATAACAAATACTATGGCCCATTCAACTACTTCTTTACTATTTTCAACTTTACGATTTTTTTCTTCTTCTTCTGCTAATTTAGAACTATAATGTTCATGATTACATTGTCGCACAAAACATTGATAAGCAATATATGGATCGCTACTCTCATTAAAAAAAGAAGCCATTGTTTCTAACACAAGATAATTACAATCTTCGTAGGTATGTTTTACAATTGTAAAATCTTTCATTTTACCAGTTGATATGTCACTTACATTACAAACATTTGGGGTGAGATAGGTATATCCTAATAGATCTTTTAAATTATCCAATTTTGAGGTAAATATACACCAATCATCTTTAGGAATAATTATACCCCTTTTTGTATATCTGGTATCGGTTTTGTTACTAGCTTCATTACGACACTTATATTGTTCTCTGATAGATACACGCCAATCTCCCTTCCAGGGGGACACATCTAATTTAACAAATTCAGCCAACATCGCACCATATTCTACCTCATTAACCAAATGCTCGCGTATATCTTCTTCTTCATGTTTTAGATTTACTAAAATATCAATTGGACCAGAAACACCAGCACTAGTTGGTTCGCCCAATTCAAATAATCTTATGTCACAATACCAGCCTGCATGTTTAATTCGCAATTGTTTGGTTTCCTTTTGTGTAACATAAAATAAAGTTATTCTCTTATCCCCAAAATATAGAAATAATTTGCTAGATTGAATTCTATGAGAAAATTTGCCATTCATCATGTATACAATGAATCAGCTGGGCTGAAAAAAAAGAGAACAACACACTATTATTTGTCAGTTTGAAAAAGCAAAAAAGGAAGCATGTTTTTGGGTAATAAACATGAGGACTTGACATTGCCACATAAACATGAGGAATTGGCAGTGTCACACAAGGCATAAACCATGTCTACATATAACAAATAATCTAACTTATCCAGCAATATATTATCTGGCATCTTTTTCTTATAGAATATTATTCCCACTAAACAATTCCTAGCCAATCTTTGCAGTGTATTAGGATTTTGAGGTAAAGGAAAAGCATTACACATAGCTTGCATATTAGGATATATCGTTGGATATATTTCTCTATATCCTATAGGTGCATATACCTTTTTTTGCATTTTTGAATGTTCTATCCTAGCCCACAACATTGCATCTCTATCTCGAAACATATCACAAAATTTAAGCATTGTTTCACAATTGGCTACATATGGCTTAAAACGATCCTTATATGCGCTTATATTACCCTTGATAGTAAAGGTATATCTATCGGTTGTTTCACCATATTTATAATCGCTTGGACCTTTACAGGCATGACAATAACAGTTTTTTTGATTCACAATGATTGTTACATCTCTATGAAAAGAATAGAAGGCTAAGCCTCCACCATTTAAAATTGTGTATTCGTTAGATATGGACTGATATACTGTAATTCTCATCCAATCAATGATAGCTAGCAAATGATGTAGTGGAAAAATAGCGATCACGGGCATATTATCGCCGGTGCCTTTTTGTAAAACTACTAATAAATTTGAATATGGTATGTGTAATCTATTAGACTTGGTCTCTTGTACTACATCTGGTATAAGCGATAAATATATATCATATACAATATGAAATTGATCATTCTCAGCTGTTGCGAATCCTCCACAGCCCCGAAGATATATATCACCCATAATATGGCTGAAACAATAATATCAGTATTATCAATGACCCGCTTATCCATCATTGTCACAAACATTTATATCGCTAGTGGACGATTCGGCTTCACTAATAGAATCATCAGTCATTCCATGATCTGATTGGCTTCTGGCATAGAAAATTGGAGACGTTGTTGTTCGATTTGGTGCAACAATTGCTTCGGCTTTGGGGGGTAAACGATTGATGGTGCTGGGCAACAACTCAGATGCATTTGCATTAAGCAAAGAGCGCAAAGTAGGGGGTGTTTGAAGTTGTATAGCCGATGATGAAGGATATTGTGTAATACTATTATTCAAAGGAGAAAGTCTATCGTTCGTCTCTATAGCGTCAGGAAGACATGATCCCTCCATTTCTACATCACCACCTAGCTGGGAACGTTTTCTCTTAGTTTTGGTGATTGGAACATTTGACGTCTTTGTAAGGCCGGGAAAAAGTACAGTAAATGCTATCTCCACATTTTCGGCTAAAGTTTCATCCGAATATTTATAGAGAGTGGCATGTAGCAGAATATTGTCCGCGTTTTCGCTTGGATTTTTTAACACACCAACTCCATCTGCTATTTGACCAATTGATAAAACAGAGGCTGGTGGCATTGGAAAATTAGGACCCAATAGCGTGGCGTTATTAAGAAATCTAGATTTGACAAAGGATAGTTGACACATCTTCCTTATTGCATTATCACCGCCTTTATTGTGTAAATCTATTACCAATATTTGTACAACTTTGGTAAATCGCCGGCGGGTCTTTTGATCGTTTCCATTATCAAAAGAAATGGTGACTCGCGGTTCTTGGCATACACTTTCTACCTTCAAGCATAGTAAAAATTCCCCGATTTCCCACGTATCTGTTGAATCAATATCGCTGACAAATCTAAAACATTGCCAGTCAAAGTAATTGGTGGCATCGAATATGGTGGCTAATTGTAATCGTCCACTAGCAATAGCCTGTTGGTTACTTTTTTCAGTAAATTTAAATGTTTCGATATCCCTATGGCGATTAGTAGATAAAAGATGATTCCTGAGAGTTTCCCAATTTCCCTTGTATTGACAATCTGATATTGGACAATTATATTGGTTGTAAAAACAGACCCGCTCGTGTTCTAGAATCCCTCTATATGTCATTTGCACTGCACAATTTGGCGATATAGTGCACGCTCTCGGTATAATAAATAATAATTTGTTCACAAGTCCCGATTTATAACAACCTTCTATATTACAATCTACTTGGAGCGCGCAAAACGCGCAAAATCTATTGTTATTGATAGTTCTGACACAATTATTACAAAATTGATGACCTCTCCCACAAACAATCAATGATCCCACAGGTAACGGAGGTGGTATATGAGAGCACCTAGCGCAACGAAGTAAATTAATAGATTCTTTAATATAAAATTTGGCAAAAACCGATCCCAATCTATCAATAGATATGTGATTTAGTCGACTAAGATGTTGTTCTGCCGCCATTGAGTTGTGGTGAGAGGTAAAACGCAAATTATCTATCGATATTGGCTTTTTGCTGCTATAATTAACTATTCAAAATTCACAAACTGTTTATTAAATTAAAGATTAATAAGCGCCATTGCAAGATAGATATAAAGACCGAGCGATTATGAATACCAGTAATTGTTTTCAAAGCATAAATAGGACAGTGTACAATATTAATAAGCCCAATGAAAGCAGTACGTGGCAATTATTTGTGGGGGAACACTAAGTAGTTGTACAATATCAAGCGTGCGCGTCAAAGACAAATCAGTAGTATCACATGTGCGTTTGTGGTGGCGGTGTTAAGTAGCGCTACAAATTCTTAATCACAAAAGCCATCGGGGATTGCGCGCTATCTAATTGTAACAGTTTAAACAGCCTATTAATAGATGCAAACCTACCCTGACAAGTGGGAATTGTGATGCTGTGTTATTGAAGATCTATTTCGCGGGATGTGTTGGTTGTAACTATCCTCTTTTCTTATTCAGCGTGGAGATTGCGCTCGAATGCCGGGCGGCGTATCTGTGATAATAATATATTATATAAATATTGTCACTATTTATGCCCATGTCCGCTTAAAATTTAATATGAATCAAATATGTATCACATATGTTATATATCACCTACCCCGATGTGTTCTGCCTATATAACGCTTTACAAGGCGCGTGTGTGGATGTGTTCTGCCTATACAACGCTCTACAAGGTGGGTGTGTGTAATTTAACTAATCTCCCGTTATCCCTCAATCGATTGAATCGTTCAGGCTATTGAGATCTGTCATATATAAATATAGATTGATATAATAATTTGTAAGATAAATTAGAATAGCAGAACCTAAATACGCGCAAGTGCTTTATATAAGATGTTTAAATACAACGTCTATTACAAAATCTACCAACCTTATTGTTATCGCTAGCGCTCGAGATTTATGTCCGGGAAAACAATAGAAGTCCGCTTGCAATGTTGAATGACAGCGGCGATTTATTGTTCTGAAACAACAGAGTCCTGTGTTCAACATTCACTGGCGATGTCGAGTGTTGTTCACAAATCCTATACACGCTGCTTGGCTATGATGATGATTATTGTCCAGAAAGACAGAGTCCCGCGCACAATCTACTATCAATTCTTCCAAGAACTGCACGCTTCAATATTGTAAAATGGACTGGGAAGAACAGACTTTATCTGTCCCCTTTATATGATAACTGCGCGCGGTTTAAAATAAAGCACTCAAGCCTCGGAAATGTTCGTCAAATATTTCTGGACATTTGGTTTAAGGTGACAGACATTTAACCCCCACTTCAGCTCCCGTTACTCGGGAGGCGCGTCGGTTAATCAATATTTAACCTCCGGCGGCTCGCTAGAGAGGGATTTATTTGATTCTCACACAATGACCGCGCTTAATTTAAGCCTCTTCAAACAATCTTCACCTGTCACTAGAATCTACCGGTAAGCGAATAAATACGACAAAGAAAGATAAAACAAGCCGCCTGGTACGCTTCTTTGTAAGTTACCCGTCATATGCTTTCTTAGTTTATGCGACACCCCTAGATGTGAATCGCGGAATTGGCAAAATTTCATAGCTTTAATGTTTAGTTGAAGACTGGCATCTCTCAAACGCGGACGGTTTTTGTCTCGCGCGATAATACTATCGCAATTATGGCGTTTATAACAAAACATCTGTTGGTTTTCATGATTCAGTGTCTTGTTATAAATGCAGTGGATCGTGAATTTAAAAACCGCGCGTGTATGAGATACATAGGTGTTGCCATGATTGATTGCTCATTCTTACAACTAATCAGGCTGCCGATCAGTGAAGTCCCAGAAGATGCCTTTAATTTTATTAATGTTATGGGAAATAAGGAATTAATACTCGACGACTTCGAAACAATTGAGAGATGGCTGCCTGGTCTAAAGTATATTAATGTGAGAGCGACCAATATTGAAACGTGCGATCGTGTTGGAACATGGCCTAGACACATTACGGTCATTGATGATTGTCATTTATACACGGTACGTTGTTATAATTGTTTACTATTATTCTTATTGCTATACATAATTATCTATGATCCGCTCGTACATGATAAAACAATAAACTGTCTTCGATTATATTGTAGTCCGTCAGCGCTGAAATGACCACAGGGCGACCCACAGATCTGACAACATCGCATTATCCCTCCACTATCGCCGAGACACAAACAAGCTCGGTAATTATTCAACTTGAAATGACCTCTAGCGTTGACCAGCTAATTCCCTACTCGGCAAATAGGTTTATCAAGATTATTTTACTTCAGCTTACAAATAATGTCACGAGCGGCGAGGACAAGTCGAACGCAACTGTTAAACTAACAAGCTCGCCGATTTCCCTCACCCCAGATATCACAACTAATGTAAGCAACATAAAATGTGAAGCACGGCATAATGTGATAAGATAAACATAGAACTTGTACTTGCGCTCTATTTATTTTCATTGAACTCGTTGTTATATTATGTTTATAGGGCAATAACACCGCCACCAATTATTATACAACACCAGCTGGAGGAATTAGCACTCGCAACGAAACAAGTACAACATTTATTGTATCAAGCGCCTCGTATTTAGATACTTCAACTAACAAAGAGAAAACTGAACGCACTTCTGTCACAACCATCTTTCAAACATCAACTTTAACCCCTATCGTAAACGTATCAGCTGTTATAAATACAACATCGCCGCTGACTAATACTAGTCCTATCATGAGATTAACCACCGCTGAAATCAAAAACGACACATTAATCAGCATCGCGGTCGTAACATCTACTGCCGCTTATACAGTCGAACCAAGCAATCAGTCTTTAGATAGAATATATCGCATAACAATTCCAAGTATTATATTCGGAATTCTCTCTCTCGCTCTGATTTGGTACATCGTGAATAACATTTGTAATATTCCCTCTCGATGTTTGAGATGGCGATCGCTTAATTTTAATCGCACTAACACCTCTGTCTCTGAAAATAGCGATCTTGAAATGGCTCCCATTGGTAATTTAAGGATTTATACCAATCCTCACGCGCGTATTGATAATACGCTTGTATAATTATAACCACAACGTCGGCGATATACATTTTATCCCCATCACTACTTATCCGATGCAACGCTCTCAGTATCACATAGTAAAACCATCCGCCAAACTTTTACCCTATAAGCACACTTGCACCGGCGCTGAAAAACAAACGTGAGTGAACTTCTCTACAGTGAAAATGTCGTATTTGACGGTAATAATCGGATTTTTCCTTACTTGTAACGTTAATGTGGAAAGCGTGGATGATTCTGTAGCAGATTCTCAAATAGATATATCGGGTTGTAAGTTTCTGTCTGAGATATCTGTCCTTGATTGTGGTGCACCACCAACCCGACACTTATTGCCGATAGCGCCAAAAGACATGAACATTATAAATCTTAACATGGACGGAATTATTCTCGATGAAATGGAAGACATGAGTGATGTTCATATACAAAACATATTCCCACATTTAAGAGGTGTTAGCTTCTTCAGAACCTCCATATCACAAAAACAGTGTAAACAAATTAAACAATGGCATCAATTGGAGGCAAATTTTTTATCCTGTGATGTAAATAAGGCTGTAGATAGAGATGCTAATCCCAATCCTAGTGACGCGGTTTTTGCATTAACTGGTGAGTATTGTTACATCTATATATTTCCGCGCGCTTATAATATAATATTGTACCCATTAAATTAGTGAGGATTTTATAGTTACTTCCTTCAAAATGTTGATTACCATATACATATATATTCTAGTATTTTTAATAAAACATGTTTTGTATACTACACAGCTCAAGAGTCCAGTGATAAATCTATACAACAAGATCGACCAGAAAAAGAAGATTCTCCACAAAACCAAAAGAAACTCGAGACGGGAGACTCTGTGAAAGATGTGTCGGATATGGATGAAAAAATCGAGCCGCCCAATGATGAGGATGAAGATGATAGTTATGAAAATAATCCATATTCCTTCGAGAATATAATGTACTCGATGGGTGGTGTAGGAACATCTATTTGTGTCGTGATTACCGCTATTTATATGATATATAAATATGCCACTAAAGTGTATCGACACATGTCTAAGAAAAAAAACCGATCTGCAACCTCCACGGAACTGCCCACCATATCTCCCCCCATCGCGCTACCTTCGATAGAAAGTCAAGCCTGCATGATCAACATCACTATTGGAGAGCTTTGCAAGGCGCTAAACATTATTCGACCGTCCAATGTCGATGAAGAAAGGAACAATGCTGCACAATCAGAATTATCACCAGAAACTGAGCATGATTTGGCCGATGCCGCCTCGATCGATGATCTTAACTACACCATACCGGCGTCTCCCGATCGCAACGACAGTCTCTCTCAATTGATTCAGTTCACTCCGATACATCCCGCTATTCGACGTTGGGTTCAGTTCACGCCGTACAAAAACAATCAATGCCTCCTCGCTCTGTCGACACGATGCCTCTACCTCTAAATTTATCACAGCGCGAAGATGATGAGAGAAACGAAGCAAACGCGCTGCTGTAGTGATTATATCGCCGCCGCTATAATGATGTCTTTAAACAATCCCCGGACTTTGATTTTGAAGTGTATATAGTAGCATTGTTATTGTAATGAATTAAGTTTATCGCGTTTAAGTTGTGCGCTGTTATATCCTAGATATTCTTCTTTAAGGTTCTATACCTTCTGAAATACTCTTGTTTATTGTATACCATTGTCGTGTATTAATTACATCTTTAAAATCGTTTCGTTTCAAATCGCAATAAATAATTTAGATTTTCAAATATTTATTTCATTAATCGTTACAAAGTAGTATAACTGTGATAGTAGTAATAACGAGAAACAAATCTAACAAGTAGTAATGTCTAACAACGCCATCAAAAAGCGCGCCGCTAAATCGCCCCCAGATCGTGCCACTTCTATCCGCCCAATGAGTAATTCGAGAAGTGGTGGCAGATAAGATATCTCAGGACGGAACCCTACTAACTACTGAGCATGTTGCTCCTGAGCATCCTCAATTAAACGAGAAATTTTTCTTCTTGCCCTGCTACTCTTTCTAGGTGTGTCGTTGTCCGATTCAGGGTAATCAACTACCTCATATTGATCCTTTAGATCAGGGGCGACACTTGTGTTTCATCATCCGAGTCGAATATTGCCCTAAGTTTCTGGCATGCCGGTCCGAGCGGGGGAAGATGTTTGTCCCCACAACCAGTCTTTTTTCCCACCGGCGCCTTTCCACTTCCTGGTTTCGCACCCTTGGGCATAGTGATTGTTCAAAAATCAAATACGAATGGTTCGATACATGTAGCAGACACTTTCCTCAGAGGACTCATACACTCAAACATTCCCCAACAAGTGGGGTGTCCCTGTTGCTTTCTGAGAAGTGCGCCTCGCCAGTCTGAGGCGCGCCCTGTACCTCACTTGTCGGTAATTAATGCCTCGCGATGATCCATTGTCTGCTCTTTGTCCCATCGCACCATTGTTAACCAGGCTATGTTAATGCATTCATTCGTCCTAGACCCCAGTCCCCATCAATGGGCTAATGGCCACTCATCTTACACATGTAAGAACCATGTGATAACCCAAGTAAGATCATTAGCTTCCATTCAGATCACTGATCACATACACTGATGTGATACTATAGATATTTATTCCGTTGTTTTATATATGACCGAGGCTTCCTCTGCGGTATACATTTGACATAACATAATTAACGCAGCTGGACTACTGCATTACATATTAAAGATAGAGTGCCGGATCAATTGATTTAGTATATAATAAATGTGTATCCCTCGAAACCACCACTCGTGACCGCTGAGCGTGTGCCAGGAAGTCCTAGCAACTGACTCTTTCAGATTCCAATCATTCAACTGATTAGAGTAAGAAGTTAACCCATCCACCGCTGTATATTTAACAGGATGGTTTGGAAATCATTTAATTAAACCTGTTGTGGTACTGAATGACACTTTGGCCGGCCTCTTCTGCGTTTTTTCTGTGGCCACTTAGGCTGCATAAAATTAATAAATTGATTCTCAGGCCCCCCCATCCCTCCTTTTGTTTGAAATTTTAAAAAAAAGTGTACCTGCCGCACCCTCCTTCTCAGGAAAAAACCCCAAAAGTAACCCTGCCACACCATCCTTTTGGTTTGTATATAAAAAAGAAATCGAAAAAAAACACAACAAAACAAAGACGATTCTGGGGATGAATAGTTGGGCACCTGGTTTAGGGGATTGTAACACTTACATTGCCAAATATACTAGCAAATCAGCCAAAATTACTAGCATAGCGGCCCCATTGAAAAAAAATTGCCGCACCCTTTTTTCCGTAAAAATACCCCAAAACAACCTGCATATAAATGCAACTACAGGGTACCGCAGAGGAAGCCTAAAAACGGCTTTCTCACTACGTCTACGGAACATACCACAGAGGAAGCCTTTAGGTTTATCTTGCTTGTATTGTCCTTCTCCCCTCGTCACTTACAAACTGTCCCTCCTCATTACTGTTGTTATCTCTTATATACTGTTTTACAACTACGGAAATGTCTGCATTATGTGTTTACCCTAGTGAGACTTACTAATAGGCTTTATAAATTAACTTAGATGAACAGGCCTGCCCGCAGAAGCCTAAGACTCCCGCCCCTTACCTTTGTACAGCTATTTAAGAAAAAATTAGCCTGCTTCACTCCCCTATTTCAGAACACAATCGCCTTTATTTACCATAACATGGTCAAGAAAAGACCGCCGCACCTTACCTTTCTTTCTTTAGTAAACTTGGGGATATATATGTTTAAAATCAGTATAACCCGCCGACCTTTGGTTTTTGAATGTAAGTAGACAGTAAGTCATCCCTGCTTAGACTTTGTTGCCCCTCAGCTGGTGTGTGGTTGTTTGATGACAAATTACTTGACTCCCCTATTTTATCCGAATTTCTCTTTCTCTTAAGCAGCTCAGTGCCCTTTCGACAAACAATTTAAAAAAGCTACAGGAGCTTTCTAACACACCATTCAATCATAAGCATTGTGCTCCGTACATTCGTAAATATTTGGATATATATTGCTTCATTTGTATATCATTGTCTGGCAATGACTGCGTACGGCCCAAATCTTTTCTCCGGTTTATGCCAAACCAAGTTTCATGTTCTTATGGATAACAGATTTTAGATTACAGGTGACCGACATAAAAGCGTCTGTTCATTATGCGATCACCCTCCTCTTCGTTCACTGAAATAGTGACAGTTCCCTGGTTTCCGGGCAGTTTGTCTGTCAAGCACTTCCAGTTCAAAACAGGCATGGTTTGCTATGTGAAGTGTGGGCGTTTGTGTCTGTTTGGCGAATCCTAAATTGTTAAGGCTTTTAGCCGTTACTGTTATTTTTTGAACCATTTTCCTTCTGCTTAGTTGCATTGTATACCTCTGTGTATCAAACCCGCCCATTTCTTGATATGTCTTGCTTTAGTTTTAAATTTACTCCAACATCTTATATTTAATATGCTGTCTATACATCTCCATGCTGTCTTGTTATGCCGATACTTATTTATCACGAGTAACTGTCATATTTAAACGGTACGGGCCAGACGTTCCAATTTTAACTTTCTTAATATTATTGTCTAAGCAGATGTATAAGCTTACTATGGTAGCCCACATATCCGCCCTAATGTTTGTGGTGGGAATTTATCTTCCTGACCTTCCCCTAACGCCTCCATTTTTCTGATATATTCATAGTTATAACTGCCTGTGATTCAGCATCTTCTTCCTGGATCAATGTCCTCTCTACAGCTCTATACCTCGACCTTGTGGTTTGAAATCCTCATCTGACAATGACGCCAAAAAATGCTACCACTAAAAGCAACGTTTTTCTCCTGAACCTTTTCAGATATGTTTTATGCTCCTTCAGTGTTAACAATGATACGTTTGTTCTCCTTTGGGACATGTTTTGAAAAAAAATTAGGAGCGAAAAAAATACATCACTGTGAACAAAAAGCACAACGTTTTAATGTTTAATAAAAGGGCCACAGCGCACTTCACGGCAGTAGGTTAAGTGTTAAAGCGGCTGGGCTACAATCTGCCGGCAAAACCAATCGTCTTGGTTTAATCAATTACAAGAGATTTAATCTATTCATTATATTTGGGAGGGTGTAGACCATGTACATTAATCATAAATTGTTAGCATTTATTTCCTATCATGACCGTTTGTGGTTTCCACCAACACACGAAGTATGCTATCAAATGAATTATATATATTAAATTAGATCCCGCATTACTGAACATTTCCATTTCGGTCAATAGTTTTAATCGGATTAATTATTGCTAGTATGGGAATGATGATAAAACAAAATGGAAAGACAGTGTGTGGTCAAGTCCACAGCCCAAGTTCATCATGTACAGTTGTGCAAGCGAGCCATCCCCACTAACAACTTTTCTGAGTTTCTATTACATTTCACTACGCTTCACTAGGTTATACAGCATACATCAATCCAGTCCTACAAAGTCATCATCTGACCAACACCGAATCCAAATTTCGCTTCCTTTCTGACTTTTGTGGCGATCAACAATCGGTGGTTATCAAAAAATTACAGGATTTACCGATGATTTTCTACATGATTCCACTGTGGCATCATAAGCACAAATCGTATTCTCATATCTCCTCTATGGTCAAACATGTGAATATGATGGTGGAGAGATGGCTGCTCGGAAATCATAAACTGTCTCTACCCGGATTCATAGCATGTCTGTTAGAATTGGAAATGCATGAAAACATGACAGAAGAAACAAAGGTGGAACTCGGAGAAATAACGGAAACGTTTATTTTAAACGAGACAGAACAATCCATCAACAGTTCTGCAGGAGATACCTTGCCTCCACTTCACCTCGCTGTGAAATATGGACTCCCGAAAATTGTCAGAATTATTCTAGATCATCCGAGCATTGATGTCAACAAAGTCTCAGCTAAAGGAAAAACGCCTATTGAGGTTGCCATGGATGTAGATGTTCCTAAACCAGATATCATGATCATGCTGCTGGCTGATTCCAGATTTCATGTTCATGAAAATGGCATGAATATAGAATGTTGTCTGCAACTATTGCAGAAATCTGAACCTGAGGAACATGTATTTGCTTCGCTTTTAAGGCATTGCTCTGGTAAAGCCACATTTCAACAAGCGATGGTCAAATATATTTCACAGACTGTCACCATGTCTTTTAATGAACTAGCTAAAGTGGCCTCCGAATGTACACAAACAGTATATATGGAAGTCTGCCACCTTACTGCAGAACAAACCAAAACTGTGTCAACTGATATTACAAAATGGATAAATGAATTCCGCAAAGTAGAACACCTGACGGCAGCCCACTTTGAAGCTGTAAATGTAATGGTGCGACTGTTGCGAAAGTTCACCCACACCAATAAGATCCCACCGGAATGTTTGCTGCTATTAGATTCATTACTTTCTGTCTTTGTGAAATCCGATGTACAGCCGGATTATAGGTGTCAGCTGATACTTACCTGCTCAGGCATATGGCAACTAATTTCATCCAGTTTTCTACTAAATTACAATGGTCCGTATGACCAGGAAATATCATTGGCTGAAAGCTACATAAGGGACACCGATATTGATAAGTTCCAGAAACTTTGCAATCTACCTGGATTCAACCCCAATCAGAGGAACACTGGAGGAGACACACTTCTGATGGTCATATGTAAAGAGGAAGTCACCGAGACCAGGTTACTCATGGCTCAACATCTTCTGTGTCATCCAAACACATACGTCTCACTTAAGGATGATTCCCAGAAAACCGCGCTAGATATTCTCATGGAAAAAACAACAACTAAGGATAACTGCGCCCAAAACACTTCGACTTCCCCAGCATCATGTGGCCAATCATGCCTCATGTCACTGATAATACAGCATTCTACAGTCACTGCAGCCATGATTCACGGAGCTTTTACAAAGCTGTTCCCCCTTCTCAGGTCAGGTGGAGAAGATTTTTTACAGATGATACACACACTAGTTCAGCAAGATAAGTTCAAGATCAACCAATGCCTTATTACGGCCGATCTATTTCTGCCAGTGGGTACTCAGCTCCTGGAAAATGTCACGAGAATGGAACATTTTTGGAAAATGTCCTTGGATATTCTCAACACCTGCATAAATCATAAAAAATGCACTGGAATGTTTATCTTGAAATGTCTAGAGGGGTTCCTGTGCTTGCCTGAAGGGAAAAATGTCCCTAAACAAATCAATGAAACATTCCTTCGTCTGATCAAACATCCAGTCTACTCCATCAATACAGACCTGAATAGTCACGGACAAACAGCTGGTCACATTGCAGCGATGCAGAAGAAGTTTTCAGATTTGGAATACATTTGCGGAAACACCGACATTGATCCATCCATAGAGGACGAGGAAGGGAATCGGTTTTTATTTTATCTTATAACAGAGGACATTGGCTTCACTAATGTAGCTCGATATATAAGATCACTTTCTAACAAGGGCAAGGGCGTTACAATCAACTGTCCCCTGAATAAAACGCAGGAAACTATCGGGCACAAGTATGGACGCTTGCAATGTGCTACAAACTTTCAGAATGTAATTACATTTGAAGGGTTTGACCCAAACCAGAAAGATACCAAGGGAAATACCATTCTAGGAGCAATGGCAAAGCAGCATTCTCAACAAAATGATTCTTCAAATACAATCAAAATCATTGAATCACTGTTGTCACTGGAAGCCACAGATGTCATGCTAGTCGATGAAGATAATATGAATGTAGTTACCTTCTTTGGCAAACAGACCGCCAATGAACAACACAGTACAGTCAACACCAAATTATTAGAGTTGACAATTCTCCACAAATCGTTTTCGAAAGAACTAGCTTCTCAATGCTTTGTTGAATTATTAAGCTGGTCAGACATACATGAAAACCTCAAAATAGCTTATATTAGGAACATAGGGTTAGTTGTGCAGCACCCAGGATTTTGCATTAACAAGTGCAAGGTGATCACAGATCAAATCATGCATCTTCTGAAAATGTGTTGCGAAAACTTGATGAATTCTAAGGAGCCAGAAATAACCACAGACAACAATACCAATGATGCTAAGCCCAACTATGCGGATATAATCATCGAGAAGTTGTCCTTGATAAATCAGAAAGATACCCTATCTAGCATAATAGCAGTCTTGGGATCTTTCTACACAACAGCATCACCTCAGGCAGGACTGATAATGATGTACATGGAATCTATTGTTAAAAATCCGGCCTATGATTTAAACTCAGTCATCAATGAGAAACAGCAGACAGCAGCTCACATGTGTGCAGAGAAAGGGATAGCGAGAGTTGTCAAACTTATATGTTCCTCCTTGCAATTTGATCCAGAAATAAAAGACAGTCGAAAAAGAATAGTTCTTTTTCATGTCTTGGAAAATTTTTCCGTTGAAGACACAATTCCCTTCATATATGACATGGGCATAGAGTGGGACTATCATGTTACACATGAGGAGGATCAGACAATATTAGATTTTTACAAGAAACTGCCAAACAGGGACCATGGAGTTTATAAACTGCTGCATCGAGCGACAGTGGATGGTCCATACTGTCAAAGTGGTAAGTAAAGATATATCACAAATGTTACAAACAACATACATTAGTGCGTTTGCGTCCTTGATTACAGAAGACAGCATTTTAACAAAGTGTATCATGAGAATTGCCATCTTATCTTAGTTTCCGCACCCATCAGAAAAATTCCCACAAGAACTCGTGCCATGGCTTTAAAACTTTCTCCTGCAAATGCGACACCCATCGTCCAAATATCGCCAACCATGAGTGAATTCTATAATTCCAACCTCTGCAATTCTGTAAGTTTAAAGACACTTGGGTGAATCCGATCTATGTCTGAATTGAAATCAAGTATTTATTGAATATGTATATGTTGATTTTCCATTGTAGTATCAGATGCACAATGCCAACAAGGGGCTGGCATGTGTGATTTCCCTTCATGAGTTTATGCAGAGGAGACTCAGCTCTTTGCCTGGTTATAAGGAGGATTACGCTAAACTAAGTGACATGTGGATACAAATTGGACTCGATGTTCTTGCTCCTGAGCCTGAACCTGATGAATTAGGACACTGCCTTACTGGAGAAGTATTTGATTTATACTTTGAATTGATTGTTTAGTCATTCACGCTTCAAATTATAATCCAAATACACAAATACCAAGCCCTACTATATTGGCTCGAAGATTTTAAACCGCGTTCATAGAAACTTTCCAAATTCCAGTTGACATCCAATGTATGTGTGACGAATTCTGACCTGATAAAATGCGCGATCCTCTTGCTCAGTCTTTAGCTCAAGCTCAATAAGTACTTTGTATGCATAATTTGTGTTATATCTTTTTCTAGGAAATACTTGGCATGATCTCGGCATTTTCTGCATCCCTAAGACCCGAGCACCAGTGTGCTGTGCTTGTTATATTGACTCATGGTACACAGGGATTCATCTATGGTAGCGATGGAGACCGTGTTCCCATAACTTCTATTCTACATAAACTAGACAACAATTCCTGTCCACAGATGGCGGGAAAACCTAAAATAGTCATCATACAGGCCTGTCAGGGAGGTAGATTTCCTGTGTTATCCGTTTCACAAATTGCCAAGTGGTTATACAAATAATTTTCCAGTTCACGGCCAATGGTTATATGATAGGCCCCCTACACTTGAATCAAGCATATTTTAAATTTTACATGGCGCCACATGCCCCGTGTGGCAGTGTGTTTAAATATTTGGGACAATTCGATGGTTTGTGCACATTTGCAAAGCAAGTATTCTGTGTGTGTTGTTGGGGATGTGTTCGGGGGATTATTGCAACGCTCCGATTTCGTTCTTGTTTATTTCACGGTACGGGGTGGGCTGCAGACATTTCTAATACATATCGTAATGAACCAGGGTGATATTAATTTTTTGACATTACGAACAATTGGGTGTAGGAAGTCTCAAGCCTATGATGGCGGAGCCTGACGACGAATCATATAAGTTATGTGGTCTCCATTCAAAGCATGAAATAATATTGTTCATCAGAATGATTTCCATCGGTGGCAGTTCCTTTAATTCGTTAATTCAGATCAAAAGAGTTATACGAAATACTATAAACTGATTCATTCACCCTGACTAACCAGGTTATACATTTTTATATTCATATGATTTTCAGATCGTAAGGACGTTGGTGTCGAAGCTGCATTGGCTAATATCACGAACCTTCCTACAACCAAGTCAACCCCAACCCATCAACCAACGATGTCAGATTTAATTTTCTGCTCACCATCACAAACAGGTTAAATATAACTATCTAATGAAAAGGAAACAAAAGTATGACAAATATTTTAAGTTAACTGCCGACAGGGTTTTCAGTGCGACCGTTATTCGTGTAATTAACTTCATAAGGGAGTAAAACAATAAATATGCATGTATTCAATGCTCTAATTTTTTGTTTGCAACGCAGTCGCTACTACGATTAATATTAATATAATAGCCAATAAGTCAGGTTCAATACTCAAGGGGGCGCGAGAAAAAATGAATGATATCAGGAAGGGCATCATCTCCCCACCCCCTATCCCCAGTCGTCTTGCCGAATATAACGAGAGTCACTATATTGATTGGCATATTTTAGGTTTTGTCTCTCTGGTGCGTGAAGGTGGAAGTGTGTACATACAACACTTCGTGGATGTAATGAAGAGATTTGTGCATCGCTTGGAATTTACTGAAATTCTGCGGGAGGTAAGAATGAAAAATGACATCATTTCAACATTCTTAGCATATCACTGTAAATAGCCACCCAATCATTGGTAACATAGCAAAACCGAGTTATTGATGTGAGGCTTTTCTAATTACCCTACATCAATCTCTAGAGGATTAAAATGAGCTATGCATAATTCGTGTATCTAAAGGAGAGTGGATTGTATGCATTATTGTACTTCATATTGATAAAAATGATGACGCGCCAATGTTGACATCGACGGAATATCCTACAGATAAAATGATTATCCTGACAAAAATACAATTCATTGATCCATTTATTAGCCTTAATGATTAAATAGTCTAAGATTCCCTTGTTGCATACAACTACATCGACCCACCCTTAATAACCGCCACCAGTGTTTGTCGAGCGTCTTTTCATTGATCTATTGTACTCATGTAATGTATTCATTTAAATCATGCAGTTACATGCAAATATATTAGCTTATCTTTTAATGGCAGATGATATAAATTTCTCGGTTATTATTTCCAGCTGAACAAGAGAATGAAGGAGCAGACTGTACCGGTGATAGATCCGGTCACTGGGGAAGAAAAAGACGGCAAACAAATGTCCAAGTTTGAGAGCAGTCTCACCAAAAAGCTGTTTTTCTTCCCCTGCTCGGGTGGGAAAAATGGACAGAACTGGCCTTCTGTAGATTTACCATAATTTTTATGTATATACTCAAACTTGTCCGTGTAGAGAGATGAATTAAAATTTTATCGGAAGTAAAATTAAGATAACCTCCACATCTGTTTAATTTATTAAAGTATAATATACAAAATGTTACTTAGTTTTATCACTATAAATTTGAATTTGAATTCTGTATGTTTGCAACATATTGTGTTTGCTTCTCAAATTATGCTAGACTTCAATACTTTTGCTACATTCGCTAATGCATTCCGATTCTTGTGCATTCCCTAAAGATAAATGTATATAATATACTGTATATAATCTTGAGTTGTATTCTAGGTATAGTTTCTATTAAGTAAGGTAATTGTAGGTTTCAAACGTATACGCTCAAATATTCAGTCAGTCAACTGTGCGATCATTTCTCGGCCAGGCAGAAAAAAAAAGAATATGCAACGTAAAATTGCTGTCGCTACTTGATTGTGATTACTAATTAAGACATTTAAAGATTGTAAACAGAACCTTAATGCTTACTAAATATTATTATTTAAATATAATTATTTAAACATGCATGGTTGGGTCTACCCTAATTCAGCAGTACGTAATACTGTGTAGATATTTAAAAGCTTCGCCAATAAACCAAATGACCTTGGTTCTGAACCAATTTACGAACTTTTACACTCCAGGGTGGACAATAAGTATCAAACTAGATCGATTTATTTCTTAGTTTTTGAAAATATGTCATATTGTTCAAGGATTGATATACTTACATCGTGCATTTGCATTATAATACTATTCAGAATTGTGTTCCTATACTTTGTCAACTCTTGAAATAATAAATGCAATTTTTTTACCGCTCCATTTTACGGATAATTATGTATTCCAAGACACTTACAGCTAATTACTGTCGATTAAAATTACATTTTTAAAATATATCTCTTATTTTTAAACGGACAGATGAAAATATCTTAGACGCTCTGACATACGGTCAGCACATACTTGTTAAGTTTTACGTCTACATGTGTAACACATTTACAGGATACCCTTATCTTAATCATAATATTGACATGTAATTTCTTTGGTCTCTCAAGCACTACTTAGAAAGTGTCACGTGACAAAATATGTTTACAGTCAATCCATGCGCATGAACGTAAATACATGATAACAATCAAACTATCGTACGATCCAGGGTGCCGCACTGAACATTGATAATCAATATGTTTAAATATATTATTATAGACGTTTAAAATAAATTCGCTAAGTATAATCAATATAACAATCATATCTATGTTTCATGATTATAACTCAGAAATGGATATACCCTTTGTCCAGTGAGCATAATCGTACCGATTTATTTGTCAGGTTAGCAGCCCGGGTTGTTTGTCAGCACTCTTCTGAGTAGCCAAAACAAGAGTAAAAGATGGCAGGTGTTGAAAAACGAATGAAGGATGGGAGAAACGTGACCGTAAAAAATCTTTATGGCGACTATCAGCGACCAGTGACGTGTTAACTCTACCCGACGAAATCTGATACTTGATATCCGCCTGATATCCATGGAATATCGTAATGTTAGAATAACTCGTGGCTTTCAGCTTTAAGATGCACTGACATAGGTGGGTGCGGTTGTGTGTTGCCCCTATTTTTGCGTGAGGATGAACCACAAACCGAGGGACCCAATCAAAATATAGGGGTTTTCCTAGCGGTAAGAGCGCCAACAAAAGGGAAGCAGCGCATACCCACCACAATGAACAAAATCTAGGGAAAATAAATTGGACGCGCCCGCACATTTCTGAAGACCCACGCACATTGGTTTTAGGGCAAGATCTTAAGAGGATTAAAACGATCACTTACTAGTGTGAAATTGACATTTATTAAACCATCAATAAACACAAGTTCTATTGGATTATAGGTTTGTCAGAAGTCAGACTGATATTTATGCATAGTTACCGAGTCGCGACAGCAGACGGCTGCCCTTGAACACCCGATATCTCGAAATCACCTGACAGCGACAATCCAATAATGTCAGAACTTTCCCTCATTCAGAAAATCAGCCGAGGCTTCTCTGTAGCGAGTTTTCGGCTGTTAGTGCAACCGCTGCTCAAGACAAAACATGATCTAACCTGTCGAAATGTATTGGAGAGGCAGTTTTCATGTGGCAAGGCTGTTGGCTAATTGCACCCCGAGGACCCGAAGTTAAGTTTACCTGACAGTGTATACATTTATATCAACTAAACACATGCGCAGATCTTATCTACATACTGTTCACCGACATTCAAACCCCTCGACAGGCTTTTCACACGATAAAGTCAATATAACAGGTCAGCAGATGTGTCTAATACCAGGAGGGATATGAATTATATATTAGAGATGACGTAAAATGAAAAATAAATAAATCAATAGTTACTTTAAATTGGATTCTGTACTTATAAAATAAAACCCCCTCATCTATCACCAATGCAGGACTTACTTTACCATTTATTTAACAAAGAGTGTTTCGCATGGCAAATATCATAAATATGGTCTCAAGAATCTTCATTGATTGAAGACGATACCTCGATACCCGCGTTATGTCGAGATAAAGTATCCACTCATAAAGACGGCATTGGTATTAAAACGCGGCGCAAATTAACTATCACCGACAACGATATTCGTCGCATCTAATCCGCATTGAAACACTGGGAATTTAAAGCATTTTGGTAAACATGATCAATGACCATCAGGGAACTGATGTTTTTAATTCACACGATTATACTCATGTGTAATACACACACAGCTATATAATCCATGTTTCTAGGCAGAATATTGCAGGTTAAAGAGCCGACCTACTTCAATGTGGTAATCTATCTATTTCCAGTATAATGATTGGAAACTAATAGACATGTTCTTAGTCTTAAAATGAATAAAGGTAATACTTAAAACACTTAAGGACAATTTGGGTACGAACATTTGCGGAACTCCTTATCGTAACGTGTTGTAATTGTTATGTCACACCCATGATGATTGTCTATGCCCGTCTAAAAATATAATTTCAATATAGAGGAATAAGAAAATGTATAGGTACAGTACGTACGACATACACACATTAAGGCTAATCCACAAATTGTGGTATTAATTATGTTTTAATATGATAATTCCCCGAGCATTGACAGGTCAGCATTCAATCAGAAGTGTATTAGCAGAGTTAGGCTTATTTTGTCATTATACTAATAATTTGCATAGTTAACTATACGGTCCTATTGACGTTTTGATTAGATGTGCCGTGTCCCGTATTGTTACTATGTACGATAAAGGAAACTGGAATCGAGAGATACTGTATGTATAGATTTATTTCACTGTTGACTTCAAACATATAATATACTTACAAGTAGTACAAATGACGCACACAATGGTGAAGTTATCAAGCAGGATTGAGGCTACATATAAATTATCTAATATATAGCACCAGTATGACAGCTTATTATACGCAGTAATTAATATATATACAGGTATAATATACTGATATCTGCTAATCAAGAGTCTTTGTGAACACAAAATAATTATATTGCACAACAGGTAAAATGATACAATCATAAACTGAATCTTAGCGTAGCCAATGATCCGCGATGCTTTAAGGAGAGACACAAAATAAAATCTTTAACATGTAAGGCTTCTGTCTTTCGCGCAAGATAGGACAATACTGTTATCATTGACGATTAATCATCTTATATAGCATAAATCTGAAGTGTTTCTACAGCCAAGTTATAAACTACATCAGGACAATGATAGAAAAACATTTATCATAAAAGAATCTACAGTCAGTGGTATAAAAGGTTAGGATGAGTAGTGTAATGAGAGTAGCATATGTACATGAGTAGTGTAAGCAGTATGAGAAGTAGTGTATGTACAGGAGTAGTGTGTGAAGGAGGGGCTATAAGTTGATCAAAAAAGCCGGATCGACCGACGCTAGTTTAGCAGCGATGAAAGCGTGCATAGAAATAATCAGCTCTTGTAATTCACTGGATTCTATCTCCTGAAAATTAAAAAAACCCAATAATTACACAGGTAGATTTACACAATACAGCCTCTACATAACGCTGGGAGCAGGTGGAAAGGCCAACGGTTACGAGAAAGGAATAACGATTTGGGGAAGCAGGGGCTCAGTAAACTGCGTTATATAGAGGATGCGCTAATAAGTGCATGAGGATGAAATATTTTTCTCAGATTAAATCAAGGTAGTTATCGTTCTGTTACCTTGGTTTCCAGATCGTCAGCGCTTGAAAACACAAGTCTAAGTTTGGTATCGCCGTCGTCGGATGAGGATTTGAGCTGAGAAAATTTGTAGTTCCACATGTGCGTCTAGTTTAATGTATAAAATCACAAGATTAGTTCCAATCACATAATTATGATAACCATTTGATTAAATGAAGACACACAACGCATTATAATTTATGTTGACTCTGACCTTGGTTTCACTGTCGTAGAGGGCGAATCCTGACTCAAGGTCAAGGGTCAAACC
>JAXGGS010177747.1:0-11941 GCA_035585475.1 Armandia brevis
GGCCGGTAGTCGTCCTTATTTTGACCTTCTCTTTCTTGACAGCTATAAATGTATAGATACATGTCAAATACTTATACTTAGTTTGTGTGATGTATATTACCGAGATAAAACTGTTTATTAGATATAATTAGGCTACATTAGTGTGCCTGAATAATTCGGCAAGAAAATTACACACACAGAAGCATAATATTACAAATGTGTGTGTACAGTGTACATGTATCTAAAGAACTTAAATGTGTAAGACTTTGAAAACTCATAGTCAGTTGAGTATCATTGGCCTATTTACAATTACATATAGATTTGTCATTCAACATTTCGAGTGTCACTCAATCATTTTCACAAGCATCATAGGGGGCATTATAGTCCGTGTTGCGATCATGTTTCTATGGGAAACATAATGCACATGTACCTGTTATCTCATCCAAATATTATTTTATGACAAGTTAGCTATGAAGCCCCGCACTGTCTGCCGAAATAAACAAACAGATTCATGATTTTTAAATAGCCAAAATGCGATGCCTTGAAATTTACCATATCTCGAATGCAAGTCTGGTTTGCATCCCAGCCTGTCAGGGAGCAGTGGTGACTTGATTATAGAAATCCCACTGTACGATTTTCTATGTCTTTTATAAATATAAACAAAAAATAATCAGTTCGAAGATCACACACAAGGAGTATGATATCCCCTCCTAATTAGTAAGCTTCATCGCCTTAAATCGTATAAAGTGGTAGATCGGCAACACAAGTGAAAACAAATAAGCATCGGGCCCGACCCCGCGGTGCACAGTGTTATTGACGTTTCTCAGCACCTCAGGTATGCTGCTGTGGCACAAAAACGCTTTTTTTTGCTTGAAGCCAGGGACAGTGCGGCAGGTGTGTTTTTTCTGAAATGAAACAGGGGGTGCGGGCGGCCGTTTTTTTATAAAAGTAGGGTGCAAGGGCTTTTTTTAACCATTTTTCGGCTTTTTTTGCTCGAAAATGGGAGTGCGGCAGCTGAGAAGGAGGGTGCGGCAGTTTTTTTTTTAATTCTGAAAAAGAGGGTGCGGTAGGTACGTTTTTTTTTGTTTTTTTTTAAATCCAAATAAAAAGGTGGGATGCGGGGTGTCTCAGGCCCATGCGGGCGGGCCTGAGAAACTATTCAATAATTTTATGCAGCCTTAATTTCATAAAATAAAAAAAGATCCAACAGTATGTCGATAACACCGTTTATCTGTGAAAAGATTGAGTCATAAGTTCTGATTGGTCCTTGCAAAAGTTAATTCGAAAATGTAGTAACATCTATGAATGAATAACGTCATGACATGGGACGTGTTACGTTGCAGTTATGTTAGCAGCGTAATCACATGACGTGTTTTAAAGCAACACAAACTGACGACTCGACAGTTACTAACAACAGTTCTTCTTAAAACCAATGATGTAATAAATTTACTTGTACGCTAGATCAGCTGTTTACACGTTCGGATTTGCCTTACGTATATAGTTATATACAGAACGGTATAACATGTCGCTATAATCAAGTATAAAAAGTATAAAAAGTAATGCTCTAGAAGAAAACACTGGCAGTGTATTGAGAAACTTCGCGATAGATGTTAGTGAAATTGTATGTATGAATGTAATTGTTTTAGCTTGTTTTGATATCTTCATAGCATGGATAAAGTACAGGTGTATGGTATAATATATAATTAGGTGTGAGGCCGGGCAGGACTAAACCGGCGTAGACAGGATTGGCATCCCGGATTCGCATGGTGCGAGATTGGACTTGAGCTAGGCTCTTTTTAGAGCTAGGTGACTCGTTAGTGAAATTGTCGGTTGGCCGCAATAAGATACTTGTCTGCGCACTTTTAATAGATCTACTAGAGATACACTTGTTATTTGTTAACCTATATTGTATGTGATGCGCGCCTGGGTTGCTCTCCACTCAAAACGAGCAACTGCCACTTCGTGGAATTTTTAGTTGGTGGCACGAATGGCTGGAGTGTCGTGCGTTTTTTTGCAACATGCCAAGTCGATCGTCCGGTTGGGCCTAAGTTGGCCGTATCGGTAGTTTGTTTTTACTTGTGTTACCGATGCCGGGGGACAGTAATTAATGCGATGATGCGCACTAATTAATGAGTAGATCACACTCCTCATGTGACCGTCAAAATTTAGATTTCGTTTATCTTAAAGTCACGGAAAGCCGCACACATAGCCCGACTGTAATTTGTATGTGACGAGTGACCCACACTTGGCATAGGCTGCCATACACCTATTAGTAGTTTAATAGGAGATATCATACTCCCCACGCCTGCAGAGAATGTTTCGCTTCTAAGACGTTGTCATGATACGGCAATACTTGACAAGAATGATACTCTCTTGTTAAATTGTGGTCTGCATTAACCTGTTTTAAATAATTTCAAATTATCTCATTGATCAATTAAAAACATTGCTTTGTCTATCGATGGTCGGCATAACGTCATTATTTAGCCTGTGGCGGAATCTCAGTGAATCATATTATAAATAATAATGTAATAAAAGCTATCCCTTCCTTTCTCTGCTGCGCTCATCATGTATCACCTGTGACGGCCCTGCTCGTTCCTACCTATTCAAGTTTTCCCCCTCATCCGACTTGTTTGATGTGGGCATCTCCGAACCAAATATTGAAATTTATAATCTGCTCAAATACATATCATTCAGTGAGACTTGACCAGTTTAGTTGGACATCGTACATTATTGGCATATTACATAAACATTCATGTCGCTGAACTAAGGCACCTCGGACCAGGGGCTAGCTTAATTGACAGGTCACTGAGTACTGGTCAGGCGCATCTATTTTAAGCAACAGTTATCGATAGCTGCTTGGACGCGAAAAGCCATTCAGAGGGGGTCACACTCACACAGGGTGTGGTGTTGATAATCGTAAGGTTAAATTATGCAGATGAATTATACAGTTTTAAAAAGTTTTAGGTTTTCACAGATTTATCATAAGATTAAGCGCTTGACATATAATGTACAGATTTAGAATCACTATAGAATAATTATGCAGCTTGAACTCCTTATGTATACCAATACATCGTCTGCTACAGTTAATATAGGTGAGCCCGCCCTTCAGATGGAATATCACTACTTATGGGGGTGGAGATAGTTGTGGCTGATGGCGGCTAGTAGTGGTGCATTATGGTGACGGTACCGGTGATCATAAAGCTGCTTATTGTGCAGGTTGCATCTCCCTCCAGAGATATTGTCCGACAACTTCATTCTGCTGGCAGGTATGGACTGAACATTTTATTTTGCTAGGACCGGTAATTATCAATTGCTGGGAAATAAAACAAATTATTGTTGTGTTGAAAAAAAAAAAGAATTATTGAATTAAATGGTGTTAAATGTGCTCTGGTTTATGCAGAAAACTGTTATTTTTCTGCCAACAGTAATACCATATTCATAAATATAGATATAAGGTTGTTGGAGACCCCCATAGATGAATATGTAAGTGTGTATATCCGGGGGGGGGGGGGCAGTCACTATATCTCGCACTGCAGGTATGTGTGGCGGGAAGGCCCCCCCTTTTTCGATACGCCGCTCGCTAAGAGGTATGTTTTTCGAGTGGCAGCTCACATAGTCCCATTTGGGGCCTTATCCAGCTCGCAATGCCCAGTACAGAGACAGGGACCGCACGAATTGCCGGGGCAAAGTGCATCCCCTCGTTCATGCTGCTCAGCTTGTTCTGTATATGGGATTATGCTGAGCAGTGCTTTTATTAGTAACATAAAGGGCATTAAATCAATATGAAATGTGTTTTCTGGGTGGGAATAGACCCGCCTTTTTTAAGTCAATCAGTTCGGATAGCCCCCATCCCCCCTTTTTTGATGTCAATCAGCTCGGAAAGCCCCCCCCTTTTTGACGTCAATCAGCTTGGAAAGCCCCCCCTTTTTTTAGGTAAATCAGCTCGGAAAGCCCCCCTTTTTGACATAATCAGCTCGGATAGCCTCCGAATTTGAGTCGACCCGCGGCATATCCCCACCCTAAATTAGGGGCAGTGCCGCCCCCACCCCCCCCCCCCCCCCGGGGGGGGGTATATATCCTATTTCCAATCTAAAATATATTTAATCACCTTCGCCGAATCCAATTTTCTTGTACTTTCTGTTAAAATGTGCGCAGTTTGTATACGCTCTTCTAGATGTAAATATTAGACTAATTAAGGAACTTGTTATCGCTATCGTTATCGTTATCCCTCGAGCGTTATCCCCGACCGGTGAACTCCCTACTCAGCCGCCTACTCTCCGCATTGGGTCCCATAGCAGTATCTAATCGGCTAGTCCTATCACACAAGTAAGCGTTAGTCTAACTACAATCTTTCCACCGAAAGGACGACTTCCTGTCGTCTGTCAAAACTAGCCCTTGATCGCTACAGTCAGCTGAAGAGAATCTGAGCTTTATTTCAGGAATTACCAGTTAATCAAACAAGACTCGTCATTAGTTAACATATTTGTGAATAATGGCTTCGTCGACCGAGGAATCAATGTGTCTGAATGACTACGATGTCTATGGCTTTGACATGGACTGCTGCTTGGCGAAATATTACTTGGATGCCCTATACGAGGTTTGTATTGTACTAGACCCCCAAGATAACGCGACTGTATATATAGGCCTATAACTTGGTTTTCTTTATTACGCTGATTCACTGACCCCCAATTTCGTTTTTCCTGTTGCCATTTGAAAAGCAAGTTAAATAACACTATTAGAATTACATGGTAATTTCATTTAAAGCGATATATGAGAAGTCTTGCCTGCTACCCGCATTTCATATAATGTAGGATGGTAATTAAGTAATACTATGTTCATTTCATTGCACAGTGGACATTCCCAGGCCTACTAAGATAAGGACGATTGCATTAATAAGACGTATCATGATCAATCATGCTCGGTGCATGGATTTGATCACTGGCGAAACTGTCAAGCAAGATAGCAATACTAAATGAATACATGTACATGACGTAAGCAATCTCTCGATTTCAGCTTTGCTACAATTACCTCACAAAATACCTTGTCGAGAATAAGGGTTATGATTCGAGATTGCTTGAAGCTCCCCAAAATCATAGAGATTTGGTGTAAGTAGAGCTATCAATGACGGCTATATGCAGTCATAACTAAACCATGTATATTAAGCATAATTAAAAACTGAATTTTTGATAACCCTTTGCTTACGTGATTGTTGTAAGCTTTGTGTAGGCATGAGCTTGTTAACTTTATGAATAATCGCTTACTCGGCTTACTTTCTCACCTTTAGATCTCGGGGATTGCTATTAGATAAAGAGAAAGGTAATTTGATTAAACTTGGAGCTGACGGACTAATTTTGAGGTAAGTTTACAGTGCAATCAGCTCATGTTCACGTGTTACCCTGTAATTCCAATTTCGCAAAGTGATCGAATTACGTCCACTGATGGAACACAAACTTATCAACTTAATAGAGATAATCTTTTTTTAATCCTGCATTCTTGGGAGTGTGATAATGTTTAGTATTTCAAAGATATTGTATTCATTTTACTCGTTTTACCAGTATTTCAACTTTCTACATTTGAGTCCGATTGCATTTTAAACAGAGGAATAACTGTAATTGAAGGTACACACTTGCATCTTAAACATTTACACTTTTTTTACAGGTGTAGCCATGGCAGCAAGATGCTCTCCAGGTCAGAGATTACTCAAATATACGGCACATGCTGGGATAAATTGGACGAATTCAAAAACAAAATAGATCACGTGCCAGGTTTGCATCTCTTCCACTGCATCTGGGTCTAGCAATTTATGCAGGCATTTCTGTGGTTCGGTTAAGAAAAGTTTGTTTAATCATACTTTTGTTTTAGAACGTTACTGGCTGCTGGAGAGTTTCTTTGATCTACCACAAGGCGCCGTGTTCTCACGCATGGTTGATTTACATGATGAAAAGGTGAGATTCTGTTTTGTTAGGATTGCCTTATTTTGCCCTGTGTTAAATACTCGTACATACTCCTCTTACAATTTCTATATAAGTTTGTTGTACTTGTAGAATGGTGGAAAAGCACAGGAAGGGTATAACCTGTGGCCTGATCTGTTTGATTCTATTCGTGATTACTACTCATGTGACCCTAGTGAGTTTTCCCCCTAGTCTTACTCTCCCTCTCCATACATCTTCTTATGGGACCTAACCATGCATTATGCACTCCGAATAATATTTCCTTAATGTTCTGAATCATATTAGGTAATGAGAATCGAGTGTTCAACGCCGTCGTAAAAACTCCGGAAAAGTTTGTGCGATCTTGCTCAGATTCAATGAAATCTTGGTTGATGAAGTTAAAAAAGACGAATAAAACCGTATTTTTAATGACGTCATCGTGGTGCCCATTCACTAAACAACTGCTGACATATATTTTAGGGTAACACATGATGATATTACAAATCGATTTGTTACGTCTCACTGCATTCCCGAGTGATTGCCGTGCATCGCTGTAATTTGTAATTGTTTTTTTGTATGTAATCGTACACTTATCGCATAGGCCTAATATGGACGATTACTTTGATTTCTACCTGTGTACAACTCACAAGCCAAAGTTTTACTATATGGATAAGCCATTTGTTAAAGAAGGTAAGTGTGATTCAATCTCCGCGGGTGATTCGGTCAATCGTCCAATAGCCTATAAAACACATATATATGCACATGAATACCCTTTGATGTCAACAGCAATTTCGTTGAGTTTACATGTTACATGCTATTAGTTAACATTTTCAGGGGAAACTGAAGGCAGAAAGTTCGATAACTTCGATGTACATGGTTGGTACAACGAAGGAAACATTGAAAACCTGAAAAGTGTTTTGACACAGATTACAGGAAAAGAAACTCCACGGGTACCTATTTATGCTGTGCACACTCTCTTCCTGACAAAAGATGTGACTCACTTGACCCCCTTGTAACATAATTCGTAATAATCTGTTTATACATTCGTTGATTAATCGTCACCTCTATATTTAGGTGTTATATGCAGGCGATGGAATGAAAAACGATGCGTTTCCTAGTAAACATTACGCTAATTGGGACTCTCTCATGGTGTTAGAAAACATGTTGTTTGATGAAGAGCTTCACGTGAATGCCAATAAGACAGGCCTACCTCAAACTAGCTCTGATTCTCGACAATTAATGGTAAGTATTTGATGACCAGTTCAGCCTACATTTTTAGCCCGGTCTTCTATATATACGCGGCCTCCCATGTTTTGAAATATTTTGACGCTATATGCCTTTTATAATGATATTTTATGTTTTGACACAGGACGTTCCCAGCGGAGATCTTATTTACGATGGCTATTCACGTTGGGGATCTGTGTTTGGAGATGAGATCGAAGGTGAACGGGTGCTAACTTTCTTTGGCGACGCGGTTCGCAAGCATGCTGATCTCGCCGTACCATTACTCGACTTTCTCGCAGGTTAAATATTCACCTTTCCATTCTTCTGATCGGGTCTGTCCTTGTTTTGGCATTCAGCTATCTATATAAAACGGTTGTTTTGTTTTATTTCCAGATTTGCCACTTGACCATAAGTTTACGAAGTCAAATGCTTACGGGGGATATTACCCGTTTGTGCCCGCTTACCTCAGAGGTTTCAAACAGTGATGCTTGTTAATTAGTCGTGTATTAAACTTGATTCACCTGAAAAGGAGTCAGCCATATTTACATAATCATACATTTTGTTTTTCTTAAGACGTAAAGGCCATGTTAAAGTGACTAATGTTATATAATTATCATTGCTACTGAATATGATATATATTTATTGACATTTTAGTTGCAAAATATAGTTGGTTACAAATAGTTGCGGTTATATAGAATACACGTTTGTACATTATTTTGATAACAATATCGACGACAGGAATGATTCCCATGTTATACAAAAGTTTGAGTTGAAGAGTGTACAATTACAATACAAAAAATCTCCTGCGCATACAAATAGACACATTTGTTCTGTTCGTTTATTCCATCATTTTCTCTAAGTCGTTAAGAATTCTTTAAATGTACATCGATTCGGAGATGAACTTTTCAGTAATTGAATGTACGTTGATTTCTTAATTTCCTATTTATATTATTTGAACAACACAAATACACTGATTAAGAAAAGGAGGAGGGTTGACCCAGTTGGTTTTATTCCTAAGGAGTCAGGAGACGCGATGTCCAGTCGATCGGGGTGAGGCTGTAACGGGTCTCCGTCAACATAAATTTGTGCACAAGAATCATCTAAGAATATAAAAGACAAACAAATTCCAGTTACCGCTATCCCACGCAATCAATTTTCAAAATGTTTGAAATTATCACTCTCAAGCTAATTTGCTGTTACAAAAAGTGTTGTTTGACCTAATTCATAACAGTTATATCAGACAATGACGTTACATCTGAATCCAATCAAGAAAATAAAATGCAAAAATAAAATTAAGTAAAAGACAACTTACGTATTCGCTCATTTTCGGTCATGTCTAACGCGAGACTGGCTCCCTCGGCTGGGTCGTGACTCTTTGAACCCTGAGTCGGTGCACAGGCAGCTCCTGTAGATCTGGATATCCATATATGTCTCCAATCCTGTCTCTCGTAATTCTGTAATCACAGTAAAAAGTTGTGAAACAAGCAAGTAGGGGGTCACACGTACAGCGATGTATCGCACGCATAATGAGGCGTTTGTAAGCTGGGCAGAGATAAATTTAACTTGTCTATAAATGGAAAATAAATTCTCTAACTTTGGCTGAGCGTTTATGGCTATGCACAGTCTCTCCCCTCCCTTAATGCAATGAGTATCTTAATGCGCGAGTGATGAATGTCATGAAAGCGAGGAATTCTTATAAGTTAGATCAATTACCCAGCATCTGAACGCTGAAGTCGGGTCCTCAGGGTCCCATGTGATCATGTAAGAGTTCCAGTCTTCATCCCAGTGTCCAACACAGGTCATCTCCCAATCTGGCTCGTCTGTAAAAATGACATATATATTTAATAGCTAATTATGGGGATTATATGTTAGCCCTGTGTGCTTTATTCTTACCGTATTCTCCGATGGGTCTGCCGGTATGATCGAGAGTTTCGCAATATTCTGCATCCACCGTCAATTTTGATGGATTTTCATCGCAAGCTTTAAATTCAGTGACGTATTGCCGACAATCGATCATATGCCGAGGTCTCTCGGTTATACCTCTGATACGCGTCCGGTACATCTCCGTCTCAGGGCCTTTCTGGGTAAACGTGTACCGCCCTCGGATCGGACAGGCCATAGGCACAGGCGGGTTCACTGTTTATTTTAAAAATATTACTTCAATCAATCAGGGGTCACTCATCGGTGTAGTAACCTGTGCATCGCGGTCGCATAGACCACTTTTACATTCTGTGCATGCATAAATGTGCGTAATTTTGCATTATCAGTCGGTTACTCACGCAAGAAAGTTTTGTAATTCCATGCAAAATCATTTCTGTCCAAAGTAAATGACGAAAACGTGCAGGCCTGCCGAAACATGTACATCTCATAATCAGGGTATGCCATCTCAACATCGGTCATTCGGTAAGGTTTGCCTGGAAGTGTTTCATTAGATTGAAGAGGAGCAAATTTATATTGAGTCAGACATTTCTGAAATTTCCTTTGTTCGTTTAATGTGAAATTATGCATTAATTATTCTGTTTCAAAATTGACTAGTTAACTAACTCATTCGCCATCTGACAATACTGTGATGTCTTGGCAACATATCAAAGCATACGAAGTCAATTTCGCTGCAAAAATAAAAAGATATATGAAAGGTTAAGTCAGATTCAAGCAGTAAAATTGTTCCTCTTGATTCGGATATCTTATCAATGTACAAAATGTCAATTTCTTACCATTTGCCGACTGTGATTCCGACTGTGAGATATCTCGTGCCGCTGTGCATCATGCACACGAAATAGGACTCCTTGTAGCTGTATTGATCAAGCTTTGTTTTGAAATAAATATGTGTGTTGTTTATATCAACATCCACATCGTATTCGTTAGAATGGTACCAGTGACCCGAGTAATTCGTCGGAAAATTACATGTCGGGTTGGCGTAGCTTAGCTGGATTCCTCCCACAACTGTAGTTAAGGTATCAGAAGAAAAATATTTGTAATAACGTCATAACGAGATTTCCCTCATCGATAACTGATGCTGGGAATCGAACTTTAAGTATTTGACTATTATCGTAGCGGTTCGCAGAGTGGTTTTTCTATGAGGTTTATGTCGTACCGGGTTCCATGAGAAGCCTGACTGGTCCCTCATACGGGCTTTTCAGCGATGAGCAGTCCGCCCACCAGGACATGGTGTGCCTCCTCTGGTTTTCCAGTTGCTCCTGGTCATATCGTGTCAACTAAACGATAAACACGGAAAGCAGTTAATAAAATACCATTCACGTAAATATTTTAGCGGCATGCTTTGGCTGATACGCAAACAATCCGTTATATTGTTCGTATTAATTGATTAGAAATCACTCAATATTCTGCTTTAGATTTCATTTGCTTCAGGTAAAATGAAAACAGATCAATTTCCTTGAATATAAATCATTGAACCTGTATTCATCCTTGATGGCAATTAAAATGACTTGATTACGGAATGAAGTAATTCGATGACTCACCATGCACCTGAATCTTTCTCTGTAGACCTCTCGGCCGAGATCAGCGACTGCTGACCACACGTTTCCATCATCATCTTCCCACGTCCCCATACACTGGAACTTTATTTCTGTAGCCGGTGAAAAAGTCTCATTTTTAAAGACGAATTAATGCAATGTGTGAAACGATCACATCAAAGTAGAATGAGTATTGCACACATCATATATATATGTTAATACTGACGTAAATTTGCGGACGTTGAGACATCTGGGCATTTGCCGAAGTTCATGCTGAACACTTGGTTGTCTACATAGGGGGATCCTGGCTCTTGGCAAGCCTCCACCTGTGAATATTCGCTGTCACAAATCCCGCCTCCCCCCACGTCCCACTCATAGGTGAAGTGATACACTCCTTCAAACGTATTCTTGCAGTTAACAGTGACCAGAGCCTTACCTGGAAACAAAAAAACGAGAGGAAAAATGACATTCTTAATAAAATCAATCCCAGTAACTTGAAAAATGTTTGTGAACGAAGAGGTCGTTATATCATAACGCTCTTGACATACAAAATTGCGATTTACGAATTAAGAGGTGATAATCTCAATAATAAGAAGCACTTATATATTTGTTTTGATTGTGTAACCGTACGGAAGAATGTCGCCATGTCCGTGTTGTCGTTTATAGCGGAGCACACCTCCTCCAGCGTCATTCCCTCCCCCGGGCGTGATGGCGACCGACATTCAGCTGATAAATATCAAGTGCGAAACATCGAAATATATGAGGAAAGATACATGTACACATGACCTAATGAGAATTTTTATTGATACACGAATAATGGCAATAATGGCAATAATGTAACCCTTTAAAAAATAATACCATGTTAAAAATAACGGCGGGTAATAATCTGATTATTTAATATCACGCATGTTATGATGTTTGCTTATACTCACATTGTTTATATTGAACCACATTCTCTGTTCTGGCGAGCAGATAATAGCATTTATAGCACAGTGTGTCTCTGTAAGTAAGGAAATACATTCATTAAACAGGTGAAACATAGTTAGTTTCAAACACTTACATTTGGCCGACCCAGATTTCATTTGACCGAAAGTATAAATCACATATATGTACATAAATTTGATTCGTAAAAAATATTTAAAAAGTTATTACATTTGACATATCGGGGAGGACGGCAGCAAATTTGGAATCAAGTTAATAAGATTGGTAATCATCGTGACAAAACCAGATCAAATTATAAGTCGTCTGACATTTCACTATACTTAATTACTGATAGGTGTTAAGTGTATTTTATTGAATTTAATTTGACTAATCAAACGTGGGCTACACAATATT
>JAXGGS010177858.1:0-17143 GCA_035585475.1 Armandia brevis
CAATGCCAACAAACTTCAGCTGTTCAGTGGGTCCGTATCTGAATAAAAAAGAAATCACAGATTATTTAGATGAAACATCAACACTTTTATTCAATATTCGTATCAGAAAAACATCAAATAATATGCTAAGGGTGAAAGGATATATATTATTTAAGTATATCATTTTATAGTTATGGCTAAGAGTTTCTATACATGGTGACACTATAAACTAATCCATGACAAATGACTCCATGTCTATAACAACTAAGTCAAATGAGCGCTGTGCACCACTATATATCATGTTTCTAAATTTAGCTTAGCGGGAAAAAATAATAAATATTATTTGCGTCAATATCAAAGTCATTTAAGATGAATGTTAAACAGAAGCACCAGCAAAGTACCGGTAGACTGATTGAAAATCTTTAGCTGGCATTATTTTGTCCGTTTAATTCGAGTTCAGCATAATTTGAGAGGATTAGAGTGACACTGACCTGTAATCGAAGAAGAGTTCCTCTCCTGCCTGTATTGCACGCTTGGCGAATATACCGATCCTGTGATCACCGTTAACCATCATCACTTTAGCACAGCAGTTAGGGGAGATGGAGTGGTTAGCGAAACGTATCTTGTTTCCTTTCCTTGTGGCGTCCACGACGAAGTCTAAGATAAACCACAATATTGAAGCATATTATTCATTGGTTCAGTACGATTAATTCAAATAACATTTAAATCATTATTTTTAATAAACTAAAAACCCGCCTTATATCGGACATATATTATTTTATATCGGCGGTCTCTGACCCTCGGTATAGAAAACAATAGAAATCCCCAATCGGGGGACACGCTAACCCCGCCTTAAATGGACAGCCTAATAGCGGGTATCTACAGTATCATGTTTGTCAAATGCTACGAACAACTAGTACTTTTGAGGAGTAGGAAACCCACATCTGTGGCTATACTATATGCACGGTCAAGCTTATTTACCGGCTTACTGACATGTCAGCATTATGTGCAAGTGGAAGGTTTGAATAAGACATACCGTTATTGAGATTAAAGAGGAAACTGCACATGTATTTGTCGTAAACTTTTCCACGTCGATCGGCTTCGTCCTGAGTTATCACCTAAAGAGGACATAAATATTGTATAAAAAACATAATAATATAGATGGGGACTGACGTATACATATGGCATAAATAATACAAAAACTAAAAAGCGAATTAATATACAAGTACATACCTCTCCACAGTATTCGGATATGAAGTCGTTCTTTTCGCAAGAGGTTTTCATGTAGATTCCCCATCCAGCCACATCAGATGGAGCCAGTAGCATGTGCTTTTATTAAAGAAAAATCCAGCGTTAACTTATTTACACAGAATTACCGGTATTGAAAGGACGGAATGACTGAGATATCGGTGCACACACATTTGAATTATATCATGATAGTTTGTATACACATTACACTTACTTTTTTCATTCCTCTTTGAACTGATACATTTTTGCAGGATATTTTCTGGGTGTCGAATTGATCTGGAAAATAAGTACAAAGCTGTTTATTCATTTTTTTTCGATGGAAGGATAGATACGTGTACACGGAATCAAACACAGCATTTGCATCTTACACATCTGTCAGGATAAGCCACATTTAATACATCATCACAGTTCAAAAATGATAATTAAGCAATAACAAACAAACAAACCTGCTCCACACGTCTGGCACAGATCGGGGTCACATTCCCTGACCGCCAGGAAGCACGGACACTGTTTAGTGTTACACTGCGCCTTACACCGACATCCGGGAAATCTGTTCTGGCCTGACAAAAATAACACATATCGATGAAACAATTAATCAAATCGTGAGATAAATGTGATGCTATTTTAACTATAAACAAAGTATGTCTTCCGGTATCAGTATTCAAATTTCTACCTAGTCAGCGTTTACTTATTTCGGATGGACGAGGTAGATTTTTACATTTTTATGATGATGTATTGGGGATCTAAACCCGGGTTGGCTGAAGATTTGAGTATTTCTAATATTGAAATGACCTTATTGTAGATTGAATTTTATGCTTACAATCAGGACTGCACATACAGAACTTCTCACAGAAATTCTGGGACTGGCTGCAGCTACACGAGTCGTCGCACCTGCGTCCCGGGTGGTCACATGGTACGTAGTTGTACACGTGATTAGACGTGTTCTCGCGCTTCACCTGAATCTTGCGGAAATGCATCGACCATAACCTGAAATACCGGAAGTTGGAGTAATTAGTTAAACAGCCTTTAAAATTGTGAGCTTTTTCTTAGCATAGCTGAACTTTGGAGTCAAATACTGTAGATATCCGTTATAACGCGGGTAGCGGGGGACAAGCCTAAAAACCGCCTTATAGCGGATATCTGTTATTTATATGGTCGACCTTTGACCCGCCTTATAGATAACAATAGAAACCCCAAATCGGAGGATAAGCTAGACCCGCGTTATAGTGAATACCGCTTATAAAGGATATCTACAGTACTCGTGATCCATCTGTCCGATGAACCTGTCTTACTGTACCAAATTTGCGGCAAAAGATACTCGCCTACTCCACACAATCGACTAAATTATTCTGGTATTTTTTAATATAATTTTACCTGTTTTTCTTCTTTTTCTTGCGAGTTGGTCCCTTGTCGTCGTCCTCCTCTTCTATTGTTGGAATGATGTCGAGCTCTTTCATGGCGAATTCAAACACTTGCTTGCAAGATTTAGTTTCGATAAGTCTGGCCATGGCGCAGTAGTTTGTGACGAACACGTTGAGTAAAACTCGGAATAACGACTCCTCCGATCCGGTCCAGTCGGGAGTTGTTTCCTTGGTCGATGGTGGAGGGTCTGTGAAGGAATAACATTAACCATATCATTCAATGTTTCCTTACATAGAGTAGAAATCGGATTTTAGGCTCAATCTTATTGCAGAACATACACCACTGTAGATGTCCATTATAACGCGGGTAGCTGAACACAAGCCTAAAACCCGCCTTATAGCGGATATCTATTATTACATGGGCGACCTTTGACCCGCGTCATAGAGAACAATAGAAAACCCAAATCGGAAGGACACGCTAGACCCGCCTTATAATGGACATCTACAGTAGTATGAATAGTTTAGGATCAGATTAGGTTACTGACCGTTGAAACAGTCGTTGCTGCGCTCACTGTCCTCGCTGCACGTGCTGGCGCTGCTGCTCGTCTGGTCAGTTTTACGTTTCCTGCCGGGCAGACCACGTGGCGGGGACTTCTCCCTCTTCTCGTGCTCTGAATCTCTCTCCGCTTCCGACTCGGCCTCCTTCTCCGGGCGTGGCTGCAGGGGAAATATATAACAATGAGAAAGTTTCCCCGATATACTTGTTTTAGTAATTCGTCTAGAAGGTTAATAATAATAATAATAATAATAATGAAGATATCCGTTATAACGTGGATGGCGGGGAAAAGCCTAAGAATCCGCCTTATATCATTCTATTATTTATATGGGTGACCTTTGATCCGCGTTGTAGAGAACAATAACACACCCAAATCGGGGGACACGCTCAAAAAACGCCTTTTAGCGGACATCTATTATTTATAGGGCGAAATTTGACATGCGGTATAGAGACCATTAGAAAACCCACAGTAATACACATACACATGTAGTACAGTGTGCAATTTGAAGGTGAAGATAATGTATATCTAAGTTATTGTACCTGATCATGTATATAACAGCCGGGGGAGCAAGGTTCCTGTGAGTTTTTATCATCTGGCTTTCTCGGTTTGCTCTGCACATATCCTTGGGGTTTGTACGCTGCAAGGACAGTGTAATACGTGAACTGCTAATTAATACGTGTAATACCAAATATGCCTTCATCAATTACTGAGCATACAGTACTCTTCTCAAAACATAATAGACTTGAAGGATACTTACGATGAAGAAAGCAGTCATATTTGGGGGATACTTGCGGTGAAGAAAGCAGTAATATTTGGGGGATACTTACGATGGAGAAAGCAGTCATATTTGAAGCACCTGCGACAGAAGAGCGTGTGAAAGGAATGCATCGTTTTCTCCCTGGGAACTGACAACGCTTTAGATCCATCTATGTTGGGCGTGCAGTGTTCTAAAGTGCTAGGTTTCTCTGGATCGCATAACTCCCGATACCTGTCAATGCAATCAAAATTCATAAGTTACTTATACGACAAACTATGATTATTTTCATAAAATACTTAAATATAAGACGTTAATATATTTGAATATAAAGTACATGCCACTCTCTTACTTTTCCTTCAGTTCATCGACCGTTCCCTTGTCTGGAAACATTACCGCGATAGCATCGAATATGATGTCAGCTGGGAAATTTAAGGGGGTGCTGCTGCCCTCCTCAACTTCTGTTTTGATTTCCGATTCTTCTGAAAAATGATAATTTATGTATGTGTAATTCCTGCCTCACTTGGAAAAGATAATCCTTGACCATTTCGATTTATATTTTTGACTATTTATTTTAAACCAAGCATACAAGCTTTTAAGTTTCACACGATACATTTTAAAGTTGCATTACAGAAATAAAGAAATAAATTGTTTGCATTCGTACTTGATTTTGCCTCAGATTGTAAATAGTAATCCTGAAGAGCATTGACAAGCTCTAAAAATATGTCATCTTCGATGAAGCTATCGGCGACGCCATCACCGTGAACTTTTCCGTCATAATTCTTCAGAAGTTCCACGATGAATTCGCCATCCTGTTCAAGCATATCATCTCCCATGTACGGAATGTTATGCAATTCAGTTTCATCCTCGACCATGAAGTTCTGCTGCAGGTTTGCCCAGCTGTACATGGTCGGACATGCCGTTATAGCGTTCAAAGTTCGCAGCGGGGTGGTCTGGGTATTCTTAAAAATAGTGCTTTCCACTTCGCACTAGGATCAAATAATTACAAATAATTATACATGAATTTCACCTGACAAGTACGAAACACTCGGGTATTGGGATGCATATGTCATCCATGTTATAATGTTATGTGATTTTTTAAAGTAAAATCAACATCTTAGAAGTGCTAGTGTATAAACAAATGATATGACAGTGTTAACATTAATATTTAATTATATTTTTCAACTTGCATATCGTTTCAATCAGCCTCGGTTTGGAGCGGCTTAATATCATGTACTTTGATAAAAGTCAATAAAACTTGGAACTTGAATTATTTGTGCACGGTACCTTTCTTGTCACTGGAACATGGCTGAATGTTTCTGGAGTATGTAGCGGCTGTGCTGGCTGTTTTCTCCACCACTCAGAGTGTTTGTCGGTCAGGTCGGATACATAGCGCCGATTCATGGAAAAGGCAGACTGAAAAATTACAAAAAAAAACAAAAACACTGTTAGATAGCTGAACGCAAGGAAACTCAAATTGCTGGCATCCCCTGGTAAATTATTAAATTACAATTATTCTGATGAATATGAATGCATTTATAGATAAACGCTGTAGGTTACCTTAACTTCATCTGCCTTTTTTATTCTCTTGTTTTGTTTGAGACGCATGTATTCGGACCTGACTTTTTTCCTCCAGTCCATCATGTCTTTGAAGTCACAGAACTTGGTGTTGGCGGTGACGCTTGTATCCTTGGGTGCGCTCGGCTCCTCCCCTTCACCCGCACCATCTTTCCCGTTCTTCTCGGGCACATCTTTCTCAGTTAGTTTCACTGGCTTTTCGTTTCCATTCTTCGATCCTTTCTCTGGCGCCTTCACACTCATCTGTACGTAGGAAATTACACTTTAAAATCACTGACTCTAAAATCTATACGAGCCAGTAATCGTAAGTAGCACACGATGACGTATACTACAGCTGATATGGTTAATGTACATGTATATGTATATATGCATGCAGCCGAGGACACAGGGGAGGCATGTACATGGGTGAAAATTATAGATATCGGACGATTTACTGCTTTCGGTGAGTTTAATTGTACATCAAACAAACCTATGACCGGTTACGAGTTTATGGTTATCCTATATGAAGTGAGAATTGCGTTTATCTACCGTAAATTCACTTAATATTTAAAGAAGCTTTACCTTTGTGTGAGAGTTTTTGTTCGCGCCAGTCGGGCCACACAAACTAAAGACGCAAAGGGGAAAAGTAAGGAAGATGAAGTAGTACAACGGTGCATTCAGTTTGAAGGCGCGGCCGCCGCGAGGTAGCCTCCGGGTACGCATCATGAAATATTCATCATACGATAGATTGAGCTATCCTAAATTATTCGTATTTGTTATAGCAAATAACAGTACTTAATATGTGATTAATAGAACCTTAAGAATCAATATTTAGGCAAAGTTAATTTTATTCGTTTTTGCTATTTGGGGAATGGTCTACCTCAAATTCGTAATGCAAAACATATGGTAGACTATAAAATGCAGACTAGAGTTAGAACGACTCATTTACTACAATGCATAAGCTGCCCATTGTATACCAGTCTGACGAATTAGACCCATTCAAATGGATGTCAAATAGTAAGAACTGATCCGACAAATCAAACATTGCCCGAACAATTTAAAGTCATATAATATTAATGTTTATATGCACATACTATACCTATTTATAGGTTCTGGCACTACATGCCAGGGCCACTTTAAGGAGCACGAAAAGAAAATGGCACTCCCTAGAGAGGACATGATCAGGTGGGTATCCTCCAGATTATGTGTGGCCTGAATTAATGTATTTCTACATACACCTATATATGATGTAGTTCATGGTTAATAAACAAATACAAAATACACATTGATGCTTAGTAATGGCCCATAAAGGGTAAACTATTCTTACAAAATACTTTTAATTAGCACTGAACTTATCCCCTTAACCATAAAATTTGTCACCATCAGAATAGCAATATAATGATCACACAATCTCTTGTATAGTTTCCTCAATTTAACTGCTTGTTCTTTTGGAAATCTTAAAAAATGTTTTGCTTCCAGACAATTTAACAAATGTGTTCTTAATTGTTTCCTGTCATATTCAACAGGATAATTTTGCATTTTTCTTCATCACCAAAACAAAACAAATTAGCGATAGAATACACCCCACAATCATGAAAATTACCCTGGTGCTGGACAGGTATAATTTTTATTCTTATACATGTCCAGTTTATGTCATTATGACAACCTGTATATCTGCCATAATGTATTGGAAATCATTTGATTTGTTGTGGATTAAAATTATTTTAGATATTCAACACTCAATATCTGTGTGGCATATCACATGGCATTAAGTGACATCTGGAGAAATACGGAATAAGCAAAGGTTTGTGGTGGAATATAATTCTTACCTTTAGCCTTTCATTAACTTCATTAAGTTTATATTTTTTATAAAATCTTTTGCGACATGTTGAGGGGTTTCTTTTGTATGTCCAGGAATCTTAGCAACATAGCTGATACTGTGACTTGATTTCATGGAAGAGTCAGTGATCAATCAGATTAGTCATCTTATCTAGGATATTGTCAGTACACTGCCCATCAGATAGTCAAAATTGTGGATCAGTCTCTGAAAAAATGCTTTTAAATCATTGAACTCTCAGCTTATTATTAAATTGTGATTTGAATGAGAATGCAGAAAACACAATATTGATTAATTTGATATAAGCATAGTAAATGATCTAAAGTGTCATGAAAGATGTAAAATGTAACTTACTTGATAGGACTGCAAATCACCATTATGATCAACAACATCTTCCACTCTCAGTCCAAGCTTACAAATGAGATTTACATCTGCAGATATTTGTACAGCATTACTGGGAGTATTATATCACCAGAATACCCACGATCTCAAAAGTTGTGAATTGCAATGAATGATTTGGAAGAAAATCATCTGGAAATATGCATTGGCATGATGTGAAAGTTAGATTAGGGTAGATTAATCCTAAATGGTTACCCAGCAGCTCATCCACTCCCCCAGGCTCTATTGTGTAAATAAAGCTAGCGACACTCGCTCGGTCTTATGTCAACAATGTAATTAACACCCTTCGTGGTCAGTATATGCCAGACTATTTTCACAGGATTGCTTTATCATGTATTACTGGGATGAATGAACATTTTACCCTAAACTTACGACAAAATAGGATGGGAAGCATTTTATCTTGATACAATTAGAAACAACATACATGTGTAATCCTATATTTTTATTTAAACCCAGCATACAGTTTACATACATTTTGCAAATGATAACAAACAAATATATCACTACAAACAATATCAATATAAATTTCAACTCAAGTTAGTGAGGTGTTCTGTTAGTATAATCATTCAGTCATCCAGGTAGATTATGCAGTATATGCTGAAAGTTTGAATTATTGTATTCAAGAGATTGAGAAGTGTGTTCATATTGACCCTGATTCCTAGCCTTCAAACCAATCAGTTTATCTGGTTATTCATGCTTCACAGGGGATGGCAATCTGCTATATTTCTGTGAATATTGTTTCATTAACTTTCCACATCTTTTGAAACTAAGCTTTCTTGAATATACACCCTTCTCTTTGTGTGTGCATAGTACATGGTTGGAGTTAGTGGAATATTAATTTTAAGAGGATGTTTCTTAACCTTAGATTCCCTCTTTTTCAAAGAGAAATCACATGGGTACCACACTTAAAATGTTTCTGATATATGATGGGTTGTAATACAACATGTTTCTCAGCCTCAGAATCAATGGAAGGGATGTAACCAGAATTATTATTTGGCCAGGACATGAGATTGTATCATAAATAAAGTTGTATGCAACAATGTTGTATCTCCAACATAACAAATCTTTAACTAATACAGGTATTCTAGCTTTGCCATTCTTTTTGTCTCCATCAGTCAGCAAGATATACTTTTTAGTAGACACGCGCTTTGCACCACCAGAAAAGTTTTTTCTAACATTACCTCCATTTGCAAGTATCAACTGTTTCACAGATGCCTGTGACATTTTAAGCCCCTAAAGTTTGATGCAGTCCCAGACAAAATAAATGACAACCCATCAAAGAGACAGTCAGTAGTTTCTACATCAGGTTTTGTCAATTTAATTACAACTTCAGCTGCCTCACTTTGACTTTTGAGCCTGGTAAAATGTTTTGCAGCAACAAACAGAAGCTTATTTTCGGCACAATGGAACTTTACATATCTCTCAAAATGATCTCTACTCAAACAAGATGAGAATAAGATGGAGAAAATTGGGTCTATGTTTCCCTCCCTTCCCCCATTTGTAGCAGTAGGCTGATAGCAATAACAATTGTGCTTATAGGTTCTGCGCTCACCCCCTTCAGTTGAAAACCGACGAATTGTAAAGTTTAAATTCTGCATGAAATATAAGCCATAATCGACAAACTTCAACATGTAAGGTGTCAGGTTTTTACCTCTAAATATTAGCACAAACAGTTGATAGAATCTTTCTGCATGAAACATATATGTCTGAATCATTTCAGGTGTAAAACAGAAATCATAATCCCCTCTTTCCATTGAATTTATCTGATTTCCGTCTTTCAATCAAGGTGCGGGCACCCTCTGAAGTATTATAAACCTTTGATACAAGCTGTCAAAAAACATCAAGATGTCTTGGGATTCTGAGAATTTATTCTATCACTTTATGTATGACTTTACAGGCAGGGCCCAGTCGTTTTTCATCAACTTGATAACAGGAAAAATGTTGTGTAACACATGTGGAAAGTCGGCCTCTCACCCTGGCGGTGCTGGACTGATTATAACTAGTGCATGGTCCTTATTAATCGAAGTTTAGCTCCATTCATCAAAATCTCAGGACACCCGTGTAAATCTTGTCCTAAAAACAGACCCACTCATGTGAATGTAAATCCGGTCCAATAACAGACCCACTCATGTAAATCTGGCCTCATGTAAGAACCCATGTAACACCCCCACCCCGAGGTTTCAAGAGTTTAAATTTGTGCAGTTGTCATTGTTGGACGATCTTGTAGGCCAAAGGGTTGATGGCTATGCTGGTTGATTGTACTGACTGATCTGTTTTGGCCGGGGATGGATTGCTGGGGGCTAATACCAGGAAGACAGTTGAACACTTTCACAATTTATAACGGTTTATTGTCGCTGGTGGTTTTTGTGCTAGCTATATTAACCAGGAACCAGTTACTGAAACAGTGGTGGAAGCAATTGACACTGGTACGCAGGCATGGGGCGGAATACTGAAAGTATTTGAATACTTATTTGTAATCGTCCGAAATAAAGTATTCTAAAGTATTCCAAATTTCAAATTTAAGAAGTATTCCAAATGATTTGTATTCGTAAATTTTGAAGTAAAGTATTCGTAAAGTATTCGAATACTTTCAGTATTCAACCCCCTATCCCTTCCAGGATTTCAAGAAAGTAACCGACACTAACGACCGTTATTTTTGAAATCGCGCAAAAGCTGTGAATGCTCACAGATGCTCGCAGAGAGGCGAATCAATCAGTGTTTATGACACTGATTCGCGCCGTTCCCAGGGGTGGATCGCTAGGTGGATCGATAGAGTTCGCACCTATTGTATAAATACCGGGAGGTGGGGGAGGTTAGGCATCAGTCTTCTGACAGCCGCCACAGATACAACATGCCTGCTCCCATCTTCAGTGAGTTTGAACCACCTGTCCCTAGGCCTAAACCTGGCAGACTAACCTACAAGTGCAAGCACTGCACTGCAAAGTTCTCCGCACAGGGCACCATCTCCAACCTACACAAGCATCTTCTGGCCAAGCATGAAGTCATAGCTAAGGGAATCAAGCGTCTCAGTGACTCAGCCAGGGCCAAACTCCCATCAGTTTGTTTGCCACCTCCAAGTCGTCAAGAAATGGGATGCTAAACATCCTCAGCAGATCGCCATCACTGAGGGCCTGGTAACATTCATTGTCCAGGACCTCATGCCTCTCTCCATTGTTGACAGCCCAGCCTACCAAAATCTGTGGGAAATCGCCGAGCCCAGATACACCCTTCCTTCCCATAAACAACTAAGCACAGTCCTCCTACGAAATCGCCATGAAAAGCTGCAGGCAAGTCTTTCACACTAGCCCCTGTGATAGCTTTGACCATGGACCTCTGGACTAACTGCCAGATGCGTGCATATTTGGGTGTGACAGCTCACTTTATCTGTGACTGGGAGATCAAGACTGTCTCCTTGGCTTGTCAGAGAGTCAAGGGCTCCCACACAGCTGAGAACATCCACCATGAGTATGAAAAACTTACTTCCCAGCATGCTTTTCAACATAAAGTGTTTCACATTGTCACAGACAATGCTGCCAACGTGAAAAAGTTTGGCAAGCTGCTGTCAGATGATGACCTTTATCAATCTGTGCCTTCTGATAATAGCCCGCCTATGTTAGATGACAGTTTTGATGGGGAAGATGAAGAGGAGCTTGTCCCTTCTGAACTAGACAATCTGCCAACTAAGACAGAAGCCAAATCCTGTCTAGATCACACCATACAACTTACAGTACATGATGGTCTTAAAGAGGCCGGACATTTTGATAGATTGTTGTGTAAATGTCACCGTCTTGTTTCTCATATTAAACAAAGTTGTACTGCCACTGAATTATTTGAAAACTGTAAAAGGCCTCAGCAAAGTGTAAACACTCGCTGGAATAGTCGCTTAACAATGGTTAAATCAATTCTAGATGTTCCTAGAGATAAGTGGGCTAACTTAGATTTTGCTTGTAAATTAACAGAGTATGAATTTAAGATGTTAGAAGATTTTGTAAAAATAATGGAGCCTTTTAGATGGGCAACGGAAATGACAGAGGGTAATGATGTAACATCTAGCTTAGTTATCCCACTTATTAAAGAGCTAGAGACCATGGTATATAAATTGACAGTCACATATGACAGTAATATGGTTAAGAAACTGGTAAAATCAACAGAAAGTCGATTGAAAACATTTACCTGTAACACTTATAAACTAGCTGCTACTGTTGACCCCGCTTTAAACTGACATGGTGTGACACTGCAGAGGAGAGGGTACATTTTAAATCAGTTATACTGACAGAAACTCACAAATTCTCTAATGCACAGTTGCCTGTATCAGTTGCCACACCTCAGAAACGATCACGCTTCAGTTTTAAGTCCACCCGTGCCCAGTCCAACACCACATTTGACCCTCTAGAGAGGCAGCTAGATGACTACCTTAGTGTACCAGACTTAAGTGATGAAGTCCAGCCTCTACTATGGTGGAAACAACATCAGTCACAGTTTCCAGACATTGCTAATCTTGCAAAAAGATATCTCCATATTCCCGCCTCCTCAGCCCCAGTTGAGAGAATGTTCTCAGTAGCTGGTCGTATCTTCAGGCCACACAGATCCTGTCTTACAGACAAAAGATTTGAACAGTTAATGTTTATTGGGTGTAACAAGTAAATACTATGTACATTTGTGTGTCTGTTTGTTTTGAATAAAAGTATTCCAAAAGTATTCAAATACTTTCTGAAAGTATTCAGTATTCCAAAAAAAAGTATTCCAAATTAAAGAATTCTAAAAGTATTCCAAATTAAAGTATTCTAAAAGTATTCCAAATTAAAGTATTCCAACCAAAGTATTCCACCCTATGCCTGCTGGTACGTCTCCATTACTGATAATTTTTGCAACCAGCATTGTGGGTTTCCTATATCAATGTATCATATCATATAACCAGGTGAAATTGCATATACCCCATGTGATCCTCACTGCACTGCATGTTATAATTTTTCAAGTGCACAATTTCACCTTGCCAGTTTGCATGTAAAGGAGACTTTGAATGTATTTCCTCAAAAGGGATTAGCCATGTAATTATGCTCATTTCTAATGTATGCCATCATAAAAACATACAACATCAATTATGAAAATTATCATATTTATTTATTGGAGTGTGCTCTGATATTTATCAAAAATGTTAGGGGGCTGATCGTTAATTAATAATCAAAAATAATTTAAAAGAATGATTGATTAACCTGCTACACCCCATAGTTGAATTTGAGAAAAATCATTAGCATATACCCTATGGCTAAGAACATCGCACGGAATGAAAGACAGTCTTGACAACTCCCTGTAGCAGGCATTGTAGAATAACCCACCTGCAGTTTAATAACTGTAAAGAGATTCATGCTTCATCCTCCTGCAGTAAAGAAGGAAATAAAAATACACCATATGTATAATATGAATAAAATTGAAATAAACACTGCACTCCCCCCTGCTCTCAACACGTAAACACACTCCCCTGAAATGCCCCACTGCTCTAACTTTCTGCTCTGATAACTCCCTAAGCTGACTTTATATAATTGTCATTGATTGCAGGTTGCGTCAATATAATTATAATCAATTCGAGGTAAATTGAGAACTTATAAATTAAACATTAGCATACTGATAACTGATCAAATTCCTGTGACACACCAACAAATATCCTACATCCACTGATAGCTCGTGGCTGTGACTGATATCCCTCAAATCGTCTGTGATAGATAATCGTTCTAATGAAAAGGTCATTCAGACTTTAAAACAGAATATCCGCCTGTATACACCAGAAGAGTAATGAAATATATTGCACCTATCAGTAATTGTCTGCCCCCTAAGAATGAAGTGGGCTTATGCATTGGCATAGGGAAGTGATCCGGGAAATGTAGGTTAACTATCAAATCAAACAATGGTCAGATTAAATTGTGCTGTTTATTAACCTTGATTCCAAGTGATATCATAATTCAGTAATTTGGTGTATAAAAAGATGTTGATGGAAAGGTGTTCAATGAAAGATTTGATGGCGATGTGGACAATGTGCAAAATGTGCAAGGGTTAAGTAATTCCCAGAATTCTAGATGCTGTCTGAAAAGAAGATGTTGTTCTGGATATAGGTTTTGCTATTATAGGTCTGATAGTCGGTGGTAATACTTGTGGCGATAATGGTCATTGATCCGAATAGTTGACTTACCAGGTAAAAGTAAGGTTACAGGATAGAAAGGTTAATGGTATACTACTTAGAGGTGGGCGCTAGTTGTTCAGTAATTTGTCAAGGAAGGGGGCTGTAGATAAGTTAGATCAAACTGTCTGGGGTCATTCCTGGTAGCTGACCTGTTAATTAACCAGAGGAATAACATGTCAAATGTGTCAATGGAAGGATCACTGGGTGGTACTTGTGAATGATGGTTGGTCATGGCTGAATTATTAGGAGTGGGGTGATTCTTAGTGCCTGATTTATAGATATGGTACAGATACACTGTTATTTCATCATCGTGATATGGACATTTTTGTCCTTCCACAATGCCAGTAGTAATAACTGAATATTAAGATGAACATGCAAGTTAAGCGCCTAAGACTCTAAGAGAAATTAGTAGCACATCAGAACTATCAGGGTCTGCTTGACTAATGAAATCTGTATCCTAATTAAGTGGTTTATGGGCTGTTATATAAATCCCAGTGTGAGCCTTGGATTCAACGCGCCTAAAATCCTGCCGAACCTAGGTGAGAATAGGCGCCCCTATATTCACTCAATTCAGGGAGCAAAAGGGTACATCTTCCCGTGCTTTTCTCCTCTATGTCCTGTGATTCCGATTAGTTTGTTAATGGATTCAAGGTAAGGTGGTCTTAGCTTTCACGATTGACTAAATTGTTTAAATTTCAATGCAGTTATTTAGTCAGCATTGCCGTCACCATGTGGCTCTTTTGATCCTCTAGCACTGTGGATTATTCCCTTCACTCCCTTATAATTATCAATCATTGAGGGGATATATTATGACAATGATAGTTTTTGTGTACATCATTTTACCTTAATTTGATCTATCTGTATATGTATTGATAATATAATGAGATTTATTCATTACACATACAAAATCATCTTGTATCTAATTATTTCACTTAAATTGAAGATTATTCATGTTTTGTGTGATGGAGATGATCATAACCTCCATTCATTGTGAAAAGGGTGGGGGCATTTGTACAAGATTAAACAGAGCTAGTCACTGACTTGCACCTGTATTTTTTTTCCTTTTGGGTCCTCGTGTCTGTCCATGGTTTTAATACTAGATAACATATGAATACCCGGCAACAGTATAGCTATAAATACAAACAGAGACACCAACATGGTCAGTACTTCTTTACTGAAGAATCCGATGCGGTCATTGTATCTTCCGAACTTCCCACTGTAATAGAAGTGAAACACCTGTACCTGTAAATTACAACATCATAACCATCCAATTTCGATAACTAACAAAATATTAATACTAAGTGACTCAGTTGTTTTACGGAGTGTATGGCCAATTTGACCATTGCCACCTGACTATCAGATATTCAAGGCTAGGTATTACTTACCAACTGAGCTTAATGTGGAATTGTCAATAGTTACACTGGACCTTATTTGCCACTGCCGATAAGCTGACCCAAATGATGAAAGCCTACTATCAAAACAGCTAAATATACCAGGGAAAAGGCGCATGGAATACGCCCTGTTGAGTTATTAAAACATGTAAAACTCTTGGCTTGTATTCCATTGGATTAAATGATTGTATGCTCGCCTGTTCAACTAAAGTGACACTAAATTGTGCTTCATTTATGCATGCTTCTTTCCTATTGGTTCACTTAATTCTCATTCTTGAAGGAACACATTTTATGAATTTAATTCATATCATCACTTCATAGGTTGTTATGACAAAGTTACGTAAATCGGGCATCTTTACGTACAGATTACGCACCTCCAACTTATATCAACATGTAGAGAATTTATTAATCTACAAGTTGAAACCATAAAAAAACCTCCGTCACTCCTGATTAAATATACATTTTAAACGAGAAATCAATTAAATTCTCATGTTTTTACGCATAACACCCCATTCGTTAAATAGTTTGGAAGCTGGAGATCTTAATATGTTCAATAACTTCATTAATTTTCAATATAATTTTAATTCATTGTGCTGTTACTCGAGTCTGACTTTTATGTATATGTATTACAATTGTAATGTGAAAGTTTTATTTAACCCTTTTTCACTCAGTTGAAACCTGTTGCCAACCTTGCCCCTTGGAGGTAACCCATATAGCCGGAAAACGCAGCTGATTAAACACTGTGTGTTTAAATCAGAACTTGTGATGTCAAGAACTATAAGTCCTCATCATTTATTACATATGTAATATTGTTTGAAACAATAGATTAAGACATTAACTTTTGACTACCTACTTTATTACAACAAAATGTTGGGAATCTAAAGGTGTGTGATTTCCAGTAGGTACACATTTCCTTCTTTGCTTTTCATCAGTTTGTCTGCCAAAATCATCAAAAATTGAAAACCCCATGTTTTTTATATGTATGGACTTTTATGTATTTTTTTATATGGGGCTACTATGCAGACCATACATATCAGCTTATTCGGTTCTTCTAAAGGCTTTGCCTTCATTATCTCATCGTACTTTTTGTTAAACTTTGTTCTATCTTTGTTCATTAGAGTTTTATGCATTCCTACGCAAATAAAAACTGATCTAGAAATTTACGTGAGTCTTCTGACTGATTTGTACGGCATGTACATAATGGGTCTGCAATGTGAGGTATAATATTAGTATCTACCGTCCCAGTTCTAGTATAGTAATGCATACATGGCACATATTGGGAAATCGCTGGCGGCGACTGCGGCCCCGCCTCCAAAAGGAAAGCACCGAAAAATTGAAGTAGTTAGTTTTGTGCCCGGGACCGATTATATTAAATCATTTCTTAATCACGTTATTTCTCGTTTACTTTGTATTTTCAATAATCCAGAATTTGTTAACTATAATGGCAATATTTTTGTTTACGTTTTGCTCTCATATCTTTCAATTTTGATGAATGTTTGGGATTATATTTAGACGCGTCCAAGAATCAAATAAATCCCGAAATATAATGTCTTAATTGTCCCCATACCGTATGTCGGATTACCAATAAGAAAGCCACGACGACACTTGTTTGTGTTTATGTCTCGTATGTTTTTGTGATTTGTGGACTTCGCAAACCCCATATTTGGCCGGAGTACCCTTCATGCGAAATAGAAACACTTTCTTGCGATCACTGTGATACATCTAGCGTGAAATATGTTGAAAACAATCATTTTAATCGGCGGTCCTTCTAAAGGTGAGTTCCTGGTTTTGACAGCATAGCTTTTATCGTACATGTACATACTTGCACTGTTTTGGATTTACATTTACGAGTCATTGGCTTTCAGTTTTAATTTTGATGTTGTTG
>JAXGGS010177969.1:0-17130 GCA_035585475.1 Armandia brevis
CATTAGAATACACCTATACGAGGTAGACTTGCATCCACGATCAGTTACCGGACCGGGCTGGCATAAATCATAATTGGCCTGCAAGAATGGTCTAGCAGTGGTCACCTAGACGTCATAGACGAATGATATGTTCAATGCTATCTGTACAAGCACGATGCATGAAATATGTTTGCCTGGTATTATATTTTGGGGATCATAGGCCTATTTTGTGTACTTTGTACATTGTATGCATTTTTTTCTACATTAATTCTTCTAACATTAAAAATGTAATAAACACATTCAATGTGACTGTGACACTGCATGTCTCGCATCGCTAGACACATCCATCAACATTAATTACGGGATTGGCTGAACGGAAAACATTGTTTATGACAGCTTCGTCGGTCGAATGCCCTTTGATGTCGCTCCGGCCTCCAGGCAATCCACTCAGGTATTCGCCTGAGATGTTTAAAAATATAAGCTGGGTTGAGCATGCAACTCAGAGCAAGTTCATCCCCTCACCAACCCAATGGTTTGACGATGGACTGACCTCGAGGGAATAAACACTGCTGTCATCTCGAACGTCCTCATCTAGCTCAACCCCTTCTTAAAGAGGTACATAGATGATTATTTCCGTCAGGACTGCACGAATCTATCATAAATACACATTTTTATATCATGTCAAATCGAAATATTCTTTCCTGATAAATGAAACAACTCCCAGTTCTGGAGGCCGGAGCGACCTAAAAGGGCGCTTGACCGGCGAACTTGTGGTAAACGATGTGTCCATCCTTTTAGCCACTGCTTTAATTAATTGCCACATCCATCAACATTAATTAATTGCTTACCAATTGTATCATAGTTAGCTTAAACATAAACAGGTTTGGGACTACAAACATCGTACCATCATTGCTGCCAAAACAAAAATTCTTCAGCAATATGTTCTTACACATATTGTTTTTCACACGCTATTAATCTTAGGTACAAATGTATGTTTAAGCTCGATTTGAGGGATTAGATTTTGCAGGCTCTTGGAAAGAAAAGCCTTTAAGCCAATTAACATGAACTTTCAAAATTGAGGTTACTATCAGTTTGTATCAGTTTGAGGCTGGGTTCTTGTTCTTGCTTTAGCTGGCATAACAAAGGTGTGAATAGCAAATGAATGAAAACGGAATATGATATTTTGTTTTTGATGTTAAAGGTTGTGGAATTTTCCATGTAAATCATCTGATATATTCACGTATCGATGTGGTGCTATAAACAAGATATGATAGTGATGAGCATGCCTCAATAATTATATTTTCTCATTGACTTGGTGAATGCTAACAATTGTATATGATGAATACCTAAACTGTATACAATGATTTCGTTTTATTGATCCTCAGACAATTTCAAGAAACAGCCATATTTTAAGAAAACCTTGGATCTATTTTATGGATATAAGCCTGGAGTGAATCTGCTCGGGCCTCCTATCAAGATAGAATATTTAAATCTAAACAAAAAGGGAGAGAACTTTGCATCTGAAACAAGTTCGAAGGTAACCTAAAACACACACACAAAATTGCAATATGATTTATCTATTTCATGTCTGCATTTCCCTTTTATGTTTTCTCTAGCTCACTATTCCACTAAAAGGAACCCGACAGTCTGGGGCTTTAACAAGCTGGGCCAGTAGAAAAGACGCCGAAGATGAGTAAGCAATTTTCATCAGATTAATTTTTTTATAAATATTGCAATAATCACAATGTAAATAGATATCTTTTAAACTAATTGTAATTAAATGACTTCTCAGTGTTTTTGTGTTGTGTTTTTTTCAGATGGAAAATAGACAAAATTGATATGACCGTAGAAGAGACGCAATGGACATTTTACCTTCATCCTACTTCTAAGCACTTATACAGCAAAACACAAACTAACAGTTCCAATGAAAACATTGATATAGGCAATGACACGGATAGCGAAAGCATTCTTGAGAATAACGTAACGAATGAAACAGAAGAGAAACCAACTGAAGGAGAAAAAACATGGAGACCGCTGTCGGATGTTATTTTTAATCGTTCCAAGTGAACATCTTCTTCATCTTTTGTATTGAATGTCTGTCGCGGTACATGTATCTGTATATGTGATTTGTGAAAATTTCTTCAAAATAAAGTTTCCTTTAGCTGGATTTGCCTTTGCTCCTAGTGCCGTTTTCTTGAGAGCATATTATTTACATTAGACGGTCTGCTCACATTTAAAGCTTTAACACTCCAATAACTGACTTCACCAAATACCGGTGCATTCCTGTTCATGCGTCTGATCCAGGAAGCATTTTTTTCTCGTGATTTTCTTTTATTCCCGGGGGGGGGAGTATTATAATATAGGGCACAATATGTGTGGCGTGACTGACTTTTTCTTTTGACAAGCAATCCTGTTTTTGAGCTATCATCACGAGTGACCCCCTTTTTCAAGAATTTTCGGCCTGATCCTTCATCTCGCGAGGCTGTATATTTCACATTATCTTCACCATGATGCGATTATTTTTCTCAAAATCGATCTGTAGTTTTATTAAAAATGAGAGCACATCGTCTTTTTTTAACTATTGCCCCCAGGCACATGGCGGTCATCGAAACCCATCTCGAAGGGCTGTCCTATTGCTATGGAAGGGGTGGGAGGTTATTCATCTAAAAAAACCTTTTGGCCTACTCGTGTCTTGCTATTCTAAAGGAGTCCACTTTTCAGAACCAAGCCCCGTTTAGGTTCGGCTCCTGCCCAATCGGCTTCTTTAGACTCCCTGTCCCGCTTCTATTCGTTCTTTTGATATGCGTGCATGTGGACACGGATTTCAATCGCCAAAAAAACGTTTTCACATTTATCAAAGACGGAGTGTTGTAAGACTTTACCGAGTAGGCCTGTAGAATGTGGGCCTACGTTACGGCACTCAAGAAAGTCCTGACTACATGTAGGCCTCTCGCTGGGGTAGCTTGTTTTGGAGTGGTTTATTATTTCGTGTACGATACGGGAACATTCTTAGGAAGGGGGATTCAAAGTAAGTTTCCGCGCTCGAAGCCCTTGAGTCAAGCATAATCTGCGTGGGCTGACCGACCCTAGCCCTGATATGACGCTCCTGACTGTCGGCACAAGGCACTATCGTCTACGGAGACCCCGGATTTACTATCATCAATATAAATATCAGTAGAGGGAGTACCTTGGGGCTAACAGACCCTGGCAATCCGAAGGGGAGGGCTTTTCTTCGGTCCAGTGCAAGGGTTTCCGCCTTTATATAATACCATCCTTTTTTTACTCACAACTAGCTTGGGTTTTATAGCCGCAGAACCTGTGGCTTGATATGCCCATTCTATATAGGGCTAGTGTGCCAGAGATATACCCATACGCTGATGCCACCTCTCAATCTCAATCTCAATCTCAATCTCAATCTCAATCTCAATCTCAATCTCAATCTGCCGTCTGGACTGGAGTTTCTGGGCTAAGGTTTCCATTTTTTTTTTTTTTTTTTTTTTTTTGGGGGGGGGGGCATTTACAGAGTGGCCGCAAGTTGATTAAGCTACAACCGAAGATGTTTTCTCATAATTGCAATAATTACAAGAACCACAATATGGATAGGGAGTATTTGATTTAGTAAGGCCACATAAAATTGTCCCTCTCAGGCAAAATAATTAAACGCACGAGAAACGATTTAATAACTATATACATGTATATGACATTTATGTAATTTACGAACTGTTTATAGAAAGATAATATATTGCTAACTCGCTTTAATATCTCAGTTTCTGCCGATACTGGTCTAGAGAAACCATTAATTCATTTTAAATGGCCTAATGAGATTCATTAAATCGGGACTTATCCATCTATTCGATTTTATTTGTGCTTTAAACTAGATGATCTTAAGGAAGAACCATTTTATAAGATGACCATGGAGCTTTTTTACGGATATGAGCGTGGAGTTAGTTTGCTGGGCCCTCCCGTCAAGATAGAATATTTAGATCTCAACACATACGGGAAGAACGTCATATCTGAAACAAGTTCGAAGGTGTCCTACATTTTTTCGTTTTTTGTAGGAAATGCCATGATTGGAAATTAACGAACAAAAACATAAGATTCGTGTATTTGTTTTCTTCAGCTCACCATCCCACTGACAGGAACTCGACAGTCGGGAGAAGTAATAAGCTGGGCTAGCCGAAAAGACGCCGAGGACAAGTAGGCATTTTGATTTCTTTCTACGACTGCCATTTAATGAATTAAGTAATGTATAGGCAATACCAAGGGCCCCACCAAATGAACAAGTTTGCCAAGACTTGCTTGAATAAGCCTGAGAAACTGTGCATCCCGGACCCTACGCCCCGATAGGAATAGAAGGTGGAAACTACCCCCTGTACCCACCTCACAAGTATCAACTGATCACCTTGCGTCGGCCGAAATACAGAAATTGTAAAACTCCTACCCCTTAGCTGCTGAAATTACATTATGCACCTGCCGCACCCGCAAAATATTGACTTAGTCGAGATAAAAATGAAAAAGAAACGATCATAAAAATCCGTCCTCACCCTCCCGCTGAGACGATAAAAACTATCATGGACATCCCACTTATCATACCCGCCTAATATATAGCTCTATAGACCGAGGCTTCGTTTAATATCGAAAGCACTACAAATTGGTACAGTGCTTAGCAATATTTTGCATATTTGGATTTATAATACTTTTAAAATCGTTTTTTATCAGATGGAAAATAGACAAAATCGATATGACTGTAGACGAGACGCAGTGGACATTTTACCTTCATCCTACTTCTAAGCACTTGTACAGCGAAACAAAAAGGTACACGTCCTAACAATACCGGTGACTTTCCATATCGGAAGTAATGTATACCGAAACCTAAATCAGGAAATACATAAGAGGAGAAACGTGAGACCTCTTTCTGATATCTTACTCTAAAGTTCAAAGTGATTAAAATGTTGATCTTAATCTTTTTTATTGAATGTCTGTCGAATAATTTGTGTAATTTTATTCGGAATAAAATACTTAGGTTAAAACAATTCACCTTAATAATTAGTTCCGCGTCAAAAATACAAACAAAATCATGGATCATTTACTAATTTTTATTTTTATTTTTGATCAGTGATATTTAGGTCACATACATGTACATATGTATCAATAGTTTGGAATTTACTGGAGACCGTGAATAGTAAGATACATCATATGTTGTTCTTCTTACTTTATAGGTAAACGTGGTTAATCATGTTACGTTTAAGGCTGAAAGAGTCATATATTTCGATAGCATCATAGGGCCCACTTAGGTAAATCAATTAATTAGCTTTGAAATAGTACTGCGTATCGCCTACATGATTTTCAAAGAAAGGACATACGACATGATTATAAGCGAGGTTTCTACATAAGATGTCCACGCTTGGTGCTTTCATCGATTTTAATGTCAACGTCCAATAATATTTTGTACAAGTCAGTCCTCTTGACGCGAAGATGCATGTAAGAACATCTGATCTCTTTCTCTTATTCTCGGTGTTACTATAGATCTGAATAATTCTGCAATCTTACGTGTGAACTACTGGGATAAATACTGTAACAATACAATTTACCAAAATCATAACCTCATCTCTACAGAAAAAGAATTTAATTGCAGGGTCATACTATCAAATATTTCTCCACAATTCTCAGCTTTTTAAAGCGCTTTCAACGTAAGTGAGTAGTATACATAAACAATTGTGCTGTTACCTAATACACAAATCATAATCTTAAAAATGCAAACATTGAAACATAACTTTTCCATGCCCCTCGTTTTTATAAACAAAGACTTAAACACTCTGGTTCTATTCATATTCTTGCATTGTAATGGCCATGCCATGATGTCCATTCCTTCATCTTCACAAACATTAGTGAAGGGACATTCTTTTTACTATCTGCAGGTTAATACGTATTCACTCTCTAGATATATATAGCACAAATAATCTAAAAGGAAAATTTCTTATATACAGCAAATATGAAACATATGCACTACAAAAACGCCTTGTAAAATATTAATCAACGTCACTCCTGTAGGTAATTATTCCTTAGTGAAATGCAGACGGCATAGGCAACCAATATTCGGCTGCGTTCGCCCAAACTTCTATTCCCAATGCAAAATTGTCAAAAGCTTGCAATACAACATGTCGTAAGTATCTAACTGGTACTGGTTCAAATTACCCAATTAAATTGATTCACAAAGCAAAAGTCCTTTAATATATTGAACCCGCGGATACATGATCAAACGATTAGTATCTGAATATGAATTAGACGTGATATAATCGCGCATAATAGAGAAAGTAAACACATTTTGTTTCATACTGAAGATAACTTGTTCAGTTCGAATTCCGTTTACAACTCACAATCTATAATTCATGTCTGGTGAAATTATTATTAAAGTGTGTAAAGCGAAGATGTATCATATATACATGAAAAGCACAACTATATCATAACACGTATTCTCAACTTCCATGCATGAGCTTAAGCATCCATCATCATCATCATCATCATTCCCATCATCTCAATCACAAGTTACTAACACAACATGTAACTGCAGTGGTACACACCAGAGCAGCATGGTCCTCTCATTCACCACCACACATCATCACCTTAATTAATGTCGCCGTCCCGACCAGTTCTCACTGTGTATCTGGCACAGCTCCTGCACGACCTGCTCCACGTTGTCCTTGTGCTTCAGCAGGAGGCGCTGATTCAGGATGCGGTCCCCAAAACCCATCTCGACGAGCTGTTCCATTGGTGTGAAAGGGGTGGCGGGTTCGACGCGTGTGATTTCCACATCTGGTGTCCTGTCGGGTACCTCTGGAGGTGTCCACTCTTTCGGCGGAGTCCAGTCCTGTTTGGGTGCCGACCAGTTGGCCTCTTTAGGCTCCCAGTCGTTCTTAGGGGGAGTCCAGTCGTTCTTTGGGGGTGTGTACTATAATATTAATAAACGTTCACAAATTAAAATGAGCGAGTTGTAATTATAAAGGCATGTAACTGCATGTCTATTACGTGAAGGGTAAGTTTGTTGAATCTTCAATTTCGCGAGCATGCCAAACGCAACGATTTGTTGAAAGCTAATGTTAATGCACGATGAGCATGTACCGGTGCACCATTAACATCTACAAGTGTACCGTTCGGAATCGTTAGTGGCATGCAACAAATGTCTGGAAAGTCTCTCGAGATATGCTACATGAAACCCCCCTCCCCGTTTGTTCGAGATTTATAGATTGTCCAGACATGTACCTGGTTTCTTGCCTGTAGAGTGTGGAAAACGTCCTTAGCCGTGCAGTAAGCGGTGGCGGCGGCGTGCCCAGCAACTCCCAGGGCGGTAGACATCATGTTAGACACCAACTCTCCGGTTTGTCTGCAAATACACGAGAATAAGTTATCGTTTATTGGTGGTAATTGCAATACAACGTGGCTGCATATACATCTGCAGTTAATTATAAGTGTCTGCTGGTCAACATTGTCCATAATGCAGATATGAGCAAATTATCATTCGACTAGTAACTGAATACCAGTGCGGTAATAATGTTATCAAAATAAATAATTTCACAGGTACATGTACGCACCTTTGTGGTTGGTCGTATTCTCTAGGCCTGGCTCCACCGTTTCCCTGCTGAGGGGGGCCCTGGTAGTGTCTGTCTGGTGACATCTCCTCAGCAGATGGCTGAGCCGTGGGCACGAGAGCCTCGTTATGGTTGTAATCTATGGGCAGGTTAGCATTCTCATCACTCTCGTCATCATCCTGATCCTGGGGGGCCAGGGGAACGTACCCGTGGTGGGCTGGTGCGGCCTCAGCTCCAACAGGCTCCTCGGTAGCTGGAGCATCTGAGGGGACGGGGACCACGTCAGGCTGGCTGGGGGACTCCGGTTTATCCTCAGCAGCAGCCGGCTCGTCGGTTGGCAGGGTAACCTTGACAAAAACTACATCAGGCTGCTCCTCGCTGTTCACTGCTGCAAAAATAAAATCACATATACTACTAACGTGACACAACGCACTTCAGTCTGAGATTAAATACTGAGGTAACTTGTAACTTGTAAAAACCATTCAAGCAATTCTAACTTTATCTGCATCTAAACAGGATGGAACGTGATCATGTACGAGATAAAAGTTATCATTATTCAGCGAACTTACCAAGCCCACAAGCTCCCATCCCTGTGTCGGCGTTATCATTGTTCTCCTCCAGAGCATCGTAAAACACGGCATTGGCCCTGTCGGGGAGGAGAGGCTCGGTCTCCAAGTTAGCCGAGGCGGTGAGCATCTCGTCCACCGACTTCTCCTCTTTCTTCACGTAGACGCTGGTGGAGGCGACCTTGCTCGCCGGCAGCTGCGGGATGAAACAGTCGGGGATGGGCACGATGTAGAAATCATTGTCCGAGTCGGAGGAGTCGTCGCTCAGCGTGCTCAGACTCTCGATGTCTGCCATCTCAGCATAGTCGACATCTGTAAAATTACATCAATCGTTACCTATACAATAACTTAAGTAAACCAATTATTGTTTCATAAAATGTACTGTAATGCGAGGTACACGTGTGTGAGAATTTTCCCAACTACACGAAGAATAGGCAAAATGATAATCTAAATCATCGTTGTAATCCATGCCTACCTGGTTTGACATCGAGAGAGGCCATACGCTCCTGTACCAGGGTCTTTAAGAACGCCTGCTGTTCCTCGCTATCTGGCGATATGCCATCATCGCACACGATCTCCACGCTGCTGGAGTTAGACGAAAGCCTGGCGGCTATCTCCTCCATCTCGTCCTCGGGGATGGGAGACTTGGGCGGGGTGGCCACCAGGGGCGTGTTGTTAGGCGTCGCCGTTTGCGAGAGCTTGGCGGCGTTACGCTCGCGTATGTCCAACAGCTCGAAGGAGAGGAGGTCCTGCGCGGTGAGGATCTCGGCGTCTATGACACGAGTGGTAGTGTCCAGTGTAGGCGATTTAAGATGGGCAGCTGCCTCAGCCGGGGCAGTGTCATCGTCCTGGAATTGCAAGAAATCGAATATTTTCCCGGATAACGGTAAATTCGTAGCTTCACCATCTTACAGTATGCATGTATGTGTATAATGAGTACCGGTCCTTGTATACGGTGTAAATCGAATTGGCATGTAACCCCGGATTTCTAATCTTACACGATAAACGTACCTCTACATTTGTGTCTTCAGGTTCTTCAACAATCACCTCCTCGTCAGCCTCCTTCTCAACATTCTCGACGACGTTGAGGTTGACGCTGGAGATTTCCCCAGTAGCCTCAAAGTCGATCTTAGGATCTACGAGTATCTGCGACCAGACTCGGTGGCCGAACCTCTGCCCGTGGTGCGCGAGCCTCCAGTGGCTCTGGTAGGTGCCCGGGTCCGTGGGAGCGATCAGCTCCACTGTCAGGATTCCCTCGTCCTCGGGCTGCAGGAACGGAACAGAAACCTCAGCCTGCACAGGCGCCATGTTACCGTACATCATTACCAGCTGTAAATGTCAAAGCTCAATATGTAAGATCGAATTCATCAATTGCTCATGTGATATATTGATATGTTTTCGTTATCATAAAATACTCTATGGCAATATTTCTGATAATTTATGGCAACATACGGGTATGTATTTAATTTATTTACAATAAATACACAGTACATGTACTGTGATTGGGCGAGTTAAATTTCCTTACCTTGGTTTTAGAGGTCCATGGGTGTGTGCCGGTGTTCTTCATGATCCATTTCTTAATCAGTTTAGTGCCTGGTTGCACATGAGTTCCATCGGGGAACGTCTCATCATCAACGAAGAAAGCATCCATCCTCTCAGAGGACTTAAACTGAGGAAGATCGAGTTTTTCTTTCTTGTGAGGACGATCTTTGTTCTGCTCTAGCCTCCTCTTGAGTTTGTCCTCTCTGTGTTTCTGTTTCTCTTCCTGCCGCCTCATTTTCTCCTCAATCCTTTCAGCTCTTCTCTTTAACTTATCGTCTCGTCTGGACAAAGGTATAAACATTGGTTACTGTACATGCCGAGTATATAAACGACGATGATTGGCTGTGCGACAGTCGTTTGGGTATCTGTGGATACTTTGATTATATTCAACAATTTTAATATCGATCTAATTGCTCAAACAAATTCATTGTTTAAAATCTACACGTAATTCAGAATTGTGGTGTCACAATGTATAATGTACATGTATATCAAACACGAACGATGTTTGTGTTCATTAAACAAATACATGTATGTTCTTATACACTCATAAATTAAAGAGTTCGATGCTTACTTGTCTGGTCTACGTTCATCCTCTTCCACTTCAGTAGCGGCTGTGTAGATATTCCTCTTGAGGAGCGGAACCTTCCGTCCGTTCCTTTTCAGTCCAGCTTTTAGGACGGGCCTCTTTATCTTAAGGAACACATGCTCGGGATCGTGTATGCTGTCCAAAGATTCGCATTCCTCGCACAGGTCGTAGTCAGCGCAATTACCACACTTGTACCTCACTCCGACCACTTCCCTCTCGCAGTGATCACAAATAATTCCGTAATGATGGTAAACGGCTACATGAAACAAACAAGGACACTCAATCAGCATCATTATTGATTACAAACGTTGATGAATATTCAAAATGGCATTAAGTGCTGGCACCTGTAACATTATACAGATTGATCCCTATCACACAACAACAGCGTAATACCGGTAGTTAAATATCAGTAATATAATACACTTAATATGAATATGTACATACAAGGACAAGTATAACATACATCATGCACATTGATGCATTTTTTAAATAGATGATAGTATCATGTGATTACTCACGTCTATCTGCTGCAGCAGCAGCAGTTTGTGTGCTGGCAGTTGGGCTGGGTGGTGATGCTCCTAGACCGGGCGTGCCATGTACTGACGTGATCACTGCTCCCTCCAGACCCTGGAGGACATGTTTTACTGTCTTACGAGCAACTAGTTTTGCCATATCCTCGCCTATGTCTTTCTTAAACTAAATCCAAAAGCATATTTTACATTACAATTACACATTGATAGTTGAAGATCTATGTCGGGCTAGCTTTGCAACAAGCCAGTAGGCTCATTAAACCATAGACGATTGATTAAATCAATTCAAATTCACTATGCATTACTAAATTCCCAGTCATCAACTCACAGTATCCATGTATCCTAGGAACCAGACTGGCGGGTCCTCTCCCTGTGGGGAATCTTTCTCTCCAGACTCCTGGTCCATATCCTTCTCCCTCCTCCTGTGACATCCTTTGCCCTTACCGGGCCCGTACATCTTCCCCACGCTCTTAGCCAGGTGGGCGTAGTAGCCCTTAACCTTCTCCTTGTGACTGGCACGGGGATCGTGGGGCAGACACTTTTCTCCAGTCTCCTGGTTTGTTTTCTTGGGCTCCCTAAATGAAGAAAGCCAATCTTAATTATATAACACGAGTCGTCGGTCATACATGTGCATGTTTACATTTGTATCTGTAGCGGGTCATCGGTCATTCAACTTTCCCAACAGCGTGTGTTGCCATTTTGAGAATACAAATTCAGATCATTTTATAAATGGTGATAACGTCGGGTATGTACCATTGTTCAGCGACCCATCGTGCTAGAGGACTGTGTTTCATTTCAGCAGCTGAGACTGTTCCCCCATGACTGGCGTTTACCGTGCTGCTGATCAGGACAAGCTCGCCGTTTATATTATGCGCGATTTTGCCTTTCTGAAATATCCACTGCTGGTTGGCAAGTCCCACTGTGTATGGATTTAGTACCACCTTGTCACCTAAACAAGCAGCCATATTACCGTAAGTCATATTTACAGGCCAAATTCGTTAGGTAAGCAACATGAGTATATTTATCATTGTATCTGGTTGTTAGTTCTAACGCTGACCTTTGACTTCCAGGCAAAAATCATTCAGCAGAGACCTAATGGTGCATGTCTGTCTGTGTTCGTACCACAGCTGATTATTAACGCCCATCCACTGTGGCTTCTTATCCCAGACAATCACTTCTGTGTTAGGAGCTGGACTTCCCGCTCGCACATCTAACACTAATCCAGTGCTCAGGTGCTTCAGATAATACACCTTATCCTTGGGCTTCGTCTTTCCCTCCCTACGTTACAATTATTAATCGCAATAATCATATCAGTTAATCCTTTGTTATTTGTCAATACACGTACATACTCATATACATGTACTCATTCCAGTCATTATCATAGGCTATATGATCAATATACCGTAATTGATTACATAGTGTTATTCTAGTACTATATTCGGCGTACGGTGCAAGTTGTTGAGGATCGAGGGTCACTGAACAATGCCAGGTGTGATTTATAATGTTGTAGTAATACTTTACGTCATACACAACAATCATACAGATTATATCATCGCTAGTCTTATCTGCGTTGCATCCAGGTGGTTAATATAAGGATATTTTCACACAAAAGATGATTACGTGATATCTTTATATTATCATCGGGTGAGTATTCAAAATTTACAAACAAACAATTCGCGCAATAGCACTTATTAGGATATGAACTTACTGCGCTGACGCCCCCTCCACTTCAGGCCGCGAACTAGGAACAGGCTCTTCCTCAACATCAATTATGACGCAATTGTCATCCAATTTATTCTCACTAGGTCCTGGTGACGGCGATTCTGTGCAGTCCATATCGGTGACTTTCATCAGCACGGTCTGCTTGTCAACGTTGGCCACGACGTTTAAGGCCTCGTCTGTGATGCCAGTTTTAGCTTTGGCCGCCGCAGCAGCAGTGGCCGGGCTTTGCACTTTTAATCCTAGTGTATTGTTGAATTTGTGTGCAACCTGTAAAATGATACGATGTTGATGTACAAAATGTATAGTCATATACCGGTATATCTAACTACATGTACAATATACATGTATTAAAGAAACTACTGCGCAGTACGAAAACTTTCACTTCCTGGAAGGGTATCACAGTTTTATATTTTTATGTCCATATCCCAAATACCGGGCTATCATATAAGCATGTGATCTGCCGTACGTCTATCTTGTTTTGCAACATTAAGTGATAAACCCTGGTTATATTACCAAGATGAGCTTATTTATACATTCGATTTATGGCCGCTTTTCAGCAATACATATGTTTTAAAGCCGCAGGAAGGATAACATGCATATTGTAGTTTGGATCACCACAATCATTCCAACATATTTACTACGGCCTGTAGTAGATTCTTATACATGTAGTTAGGAAACCATTATATAGCAAATTACTAGCAATGCAATCAATTGTTTGTCAAATAATAAACATGCACCTGCATTAGACACAATTCCATTCTGAATATCAATACCGGTAACTACAAAAATGCACCAGATGGTATTGATTAAACCATCGTACTCAGCTAGTCAACGGCTGTAGATTTGTACAATAAGCACAATTTGTACACATACATTGTCAATGTGTTTTCAGAAAGTTATAAACATTGGTTTCAATACATGTGCCCTTGAGTGTGATGAGGATTTAGTTTCCCGTTTCAAATATTTTTGACGGAAATCTATCACCAACGTGTGGTTAAGTCTGAGCAGACTACCCCATTTGTGTTCTAATTAATATGATGTGGTTGAAACCTGATAGGCGTAAGAATGGCTTTGCGCGTGTCAATTTTACTACAAATTCCAGAAATTTGGAATCGCGTCCTGTCGCGGCTAAGTATATAAAGAAAAGTTTTATATGATTTCTCAGTTTAAATTATATGATGAGCAATGTAATGACATGACCATGGTCAAACGTCAAACCCATTAATAGAATCAGTTCAACATGTAGGATTTTTTAAATAGTGTGCTTAAAACTCAGTGCTTGTGTTTATAATACATTGCGGATAGCACAGCTGATAGAATTTTGCAAATCACCTTCACCTACGAATAAGTCGATCAGAATGGTGGCTGTTCATGCGCACTCCTACTCAATCACTAAGAGTCCCGTGACTTGGTAGCGATAAACAATGCCGTGTGTTGTCACTATTCCACAATTCATTATATCATAAGTTGAACGAACAGTTAACCGATCTTTTCTTCAATATATTCTCAAGTTAAATCAGACTCGTAGTTTCGGTAGGTTGCATAACCTTCTGACATTTTGAAAATTTGCTGGCAAAGCATAAATGTACAATGTATATGTATTGATCTGCCTAGCAGTACAACTTTACCAAGCAAACATGACACATGCACATGTGTGTGTGTATAGGTACGTAATTTAGTCAATGCAACTTCACCGGACTATTCATTGCAGTTTAAGGTGACGTATACAAAAATGTCCTATCATCTTGTGACTCATGGTCACTCGTAAAACAATCATAACTGGCAATAGTGCCTCGATATTTCAACATCATGTCTAATTTTAGACATGTCTTTTCTGATAAATTAGCTGACATACGAAATGCTAATTGCCATAACCACAATGGGAACTAACTCACAAAGCGTTGAATTTAATATAGAAATTAGACGTGCGATAATAAAAAGGTATATTAAAAGGGATATCACATTTATCAGCAGGCTGTTAAAAATCGAGATTGAGAAATATTTACCTTAAAAGCTTCTGATAATTCATCGCTGGAATTTATCAATACTTCATCGTTATCTTCATCAATATATTTGACTACAATATTCTCCTGATCTGAATAGACCTTCAGCTGTAACCAAAAAAATGGCTGCGTTAGTCCACATTCATTGGATATCTACTAAGTAACACAGCATTGCTAAAATATCATTATCATATCGTTCGTGCATATTTATAAATATTAAGCTACCAATACACGTTAAAATAAGGTAAACTGATCACAAATCTGGCTGGGAGTTCATCACAAAATAAAAACCCGTCCAAATGTAAATACATAGAGAAGTAAAATTGATTTATTGTACAGATGAATTATCATAGTCAGGTACCATGCACTCTTGTTCGATGTGAAACTTAGTAGGCCCGCTGTCCTGAGTGTGAGCAGGTGAGAAATACATGATCAGCTGGTGATCAAAATATCATCATCTCAGACAATGTGCACAATACATTTCACATATCCTAGTACGTACAGTCAATCGTGCGACGTGAAAGATGTGCTGTACACATAATTTAAAACATTATCATGCGCGTTTTGACCGACGTGGAGTTAAATCATGGCGGAATACACATGATACGTTTAATCCACATGTTTCTATATTAAGGTGTTGCTCACCATTAGCTCAAAGTCTTCCCATGCTATGTTGCAAGGCACAACCTGCACTTCTGTAACGCCGTCTTCGTCTCTCCCTGAAAATTCCACGTTGACGATTATGTTGTCATCCATCTCTGTGTCTATACGATTCTATGAATGTTCCACGTGAAAAGTAGCTATTAGTCGTTGGCTAGCTCTCGCGCACTGTCGCTCCTTTCGTGGTTCAATGTTGTCGAAATTTTGACATCGCAATCTGTCTGCCTTCTTCGTTGTTTTTGTTTTGGTAGAAATGCGCCACCTGTCGAGCACTTTGCAAAATAGTTCTTAACAAAAATGCGTTATTTATGCGTATTACTTCGATGTCTTGCATCACTCTACTCAGAGAAATGTTTTATGGGATTAATTGCGAGGTTTGCTGGGTAAAATTAATATCATTACGGGGAAATAGTGGTGCCTGTCACTTGGTAAACAAATAGGGCGCATAAATATTTTTATCATGTCTAGTGTGATGAGGCTCAAGAACTACTTTGCCAGCATGACGTCATTTGTCAGATGACAAGCAGTCACTGTGTGTTAAGCTGAGTTAAAGGGCGATGTGTCACAGAAAAGTCTAGATAGTCACTACTTATCAGACTTTGTAAGTTCCCCAGGTATTGTAATGATAAAAGTTGATTGGTCGTGGTTAATCAATCACCTTTGTATGTTAATGTGTTGTTGGATATCATATCTTTTTTTAGTCGGAAATTTTGTCCCACAAACTCCTGATCAGAACCACGCTGGCCGGCACGCTGGCTCAGAACCACGCTGGCTCATCGGAACAAGGATCCGGGGGATCAATCCCAGACAGTCAGTCAGGGAAATATGATGCTAGCCAGGGATGTAATAGCATGTCCTGCGTCAATTAGAATGTGGTACTTTTCGATTACTGTAGGCCTACACGGTTTACAATGTTTCCGATCCCGCGGATCCGCTGGGTTATGATAATGGCCCAGACGTTAGGAATAAACATTGAGCTATACATGGCCCCTAAAGCGGTGCCCCAAATGCTTAAATATGGCAGAAGTGATATAGTTCTACCTTTTTCCAAATAGACAACATTTTTTATCTAAAAAATGAATAACATTGTCTTCATTCTATGAACAATGTTTGAACGTAATAGTGCTTCTTCAATAAAGATACTGGCCCCCAGTATTCTGCCGAAAGAGTTGGATATATAATCTGTTGACCTATTAAACCACATAAATGCATTGTGTCGTAGACCCCCCCCCCCCCATGCATAGACCTGATAGCCCCCGCACCCCCTTTTTTATTGTGATTTTGGGGGAAAAAATCTCCTGCCAGACCCTCTTTTTCAGGCATATAGGAAAAAACTCTGACGTACGCGGACCCTGGCGAAAATAAAAATTGGCCTGCCGCTCATATCCTTTAAGTTTCACCGAACTAGAAAAGTAGAGAGACAATTGATTTTATCGGGCCTTATTTAATTGCTGCGACATTACTCGTACTGTAAGAGGTTCTCGTAAATATATCCCGCGAACCAAATTTAAAAATGCGGCTTGTATATCCAATTTCCAATTTTCCAATTTCATAATGTATTTATTCTCCCGAACATAATACAGATACATGTTATCAGAGTGTGTAATAAAAACCAGCAACATATGGCAAATGGGCTTAATTAACAAATTGACATCTCAGTCCCGATAGTGGCATGGGCGGTCTCGAGATCACGGGAGTCACATTGCAGTGACCTCTCCTCCCCTTTTTTCATAGTTGATAAGGAACATATAGTTGAACCTGCCGCCCCATCAGGAAATAATAGCGCCCCTTCATTTTCATAATTTAAAAAGGGAGAGAAAAAAACCCATTTCCTACCAATTTCTCACTCTTCAATAAAACTATTATTTCTTTTTAAATAGCCCGAATTAAATCCAAAACGCGCTGCGGGGGGGGGGGGGGGGGGGGGGGGGGGGGGGGGGGGGGGGGGGGGGGGGG
>JAXGGS010178302.1:0-17114 GCA_035585475.1 Armandia brevis
GCTGCCAGTGACGTCTGCTCGCCCAGATTTGACTTGAACTGAATTGTTTTTTCTGTATTTAGTTTATCTGGGAAGGGTAGAGGTGACCCAGGTAAAGGGAACGCAGGACGGATATAAATGAGACAGTCGGGCCGGGTGCTTCGAAGCGATACAGGGGATAAGGAATAGTAGAAGGAATTTATACTTCTCTCTTTTTATACTCCCACGTCAATAGTTTGAGTATCTCGGGCGTAACACTGGATGATATTCCAATCTATTCAACGTCAGTTCCGTAATGACATAAACCGATATGCCATTATCGTGCTAGCTTCTTCATTACTCGTATGGCAGTTGTGCCACTGCAAATTTCACTCTTGTAGTCGACTTATTCAGGCAAATTTAGGATCAATGAATATCAGATGAACTATCTAACGGGTACGTATGATTCATATTTGGAATGATCTGACTCATACACACATGTGCATATCAAAATATCACCCGACTGTCAAATACTAATCATCAAATATTCATGTAAATGTCCGTGCGTCAAGGTCAACGTGGTCGACGTTATATGTTGCCATTGTTTCGCCCAAAAGTAACTTAGGAGAATCTCGTTAAACCCTCCCAAAAACGTGTATGTGGGTGTTTCTTATTTCTGAGTTGGTTGATAGTGACTATATTGGATGTGTGTATGTTATATTACAGACATTTTAAACTGAAGTTATATCAAAGGAGTGAGCTATATATGGTGTGATCGTTGTTACATTAGAGGCAAGTTGTATAATGACTACAGCTGACTGTAGCAGGATTGTTGGTGTTTGTGCAAGATGCGCGGCGGATCACTCGTACTCAGGTGAGTACTAATCGGTTGCTCATCTTGGTACCCATCGATTGACAACTTTATTAACATTTAATATAACATTTCTACAATAACATTTAGTTCTTACAGATCCTGATGCCTGCGATAACCGAGTAACTTCCTTAATTAAATGATGCTTATACATGAATAACTTGTTCATATCACAAATAATTGTCCTTGCATTGTTTTTTATATAAAACAGATGATATCTGAAACAGGAATATATATTTTCTAAATTCATCAACCAGACGCACAAAATGATTTGAGGGAAATAAACCAGATTTAAGATTATAAACAAAACATCCATTTGAAATCAATTCATCGACAAGACGCCTCATTTAAGTTTGAATAATATCATAAAGATATTATATAATCATTTCTAACTAAATGGATGCATCTGTTTTCCAAGCAAAATCACCTCTGGAAATCACAGACGATGTTTCATAGGATAAATCTGCGTAAAAACGTTTCGTTCACGCCGCAAATCTTCCTAATGTCATTCTGATTGCAACCGCTTTATTTATTCTTCACATTTTCGAACAAAAATCAAGTGTCAAAAGCTATCAAGCAGTTTTTGTCATCTGCCACATTCGTGATTTCCGCATCTTCTCCGGTGCCAGAGCGAAAGAAAGGTACATTAGCTTTCAGTCTACCAGTGACAAAATTTTTTATTCACAAAAGATGAACTGAGATAGGGCGCGACACAAAACTTCCATCTGTCAATTGCTACATTCTCTTCACTTATCAATAGTTTATCAATTGCACTGCCACCAATGCCTAAATGTGTCTGCTGACATCCCCGCTTTAATTGCCAATAAAGGCCGTGATCACCATAGTTACTGAAAGAATTGGGGGGGGGGGTGGGGGGGTAGGAGGACTGGTTTTCCAGCTTACATTTGTGACTTATCTAATCATCCAACGTGGCACCTTTGGCTTTTGACTCAAGTTTCTGTAAAATAGAATATCAACATATTATCCTATGTACAAATATACCTCTCTTACCGCTACACCGTTACCTGGACGTTTATTCAGTTTGGGCGATTCGCAACTGTAACTAAGTGATACTTAACAAATAGTTTTAGTGTTTCTATCCACTGGTACCATCCATTCATTCATGGACCGGGGATCTGGCGCAAACGACCGGACTGTAGCGGCGGGAAATGTCACCGGCTTCCGGGGATAAGGCGGGAAAAGCCAGACGATCACAGAGTGTATTCTAATCAGGTGACAAGATGCCCAAGTGCCAGCAGCTGCGTGATATAAAGTGGCTGAAAGTGACGAAAGCATGAAGAAAAGGCGGTATATAGTTCCCGATCATTCGAAGTATCAGGAAAGTAATCGGAGTTGTTTTTGATCAGCGTGTCAGAAGATGGAAATCTGACAGATGCACGCTGTGATGAGCAGTCAATGATGATATAAATCTAAACGTATGTCGTCTGTGTGGTCTCTGTTATTTCTTCCAGTTGAGTCTGGAAGCCTGAGGAATTATAGGGGTTCTGGACATCCAGGATTTGAGGGAACCTGGAGACTGTCCACCAGGGCACCGGATGTGATGTGATGCTACACATGCTGGTTAAACTCCCTAAGGAGCACGCACGTAAAAAACCTTCCGTGTTAACAGCTCTTGTCTGTCTTCTGCTTCGATAGCCGTAACTTATAAATAATTAGGAGCGTTGTACATAACGGCTCGCATGCTAAAACCACGGTTGTTACGATATTGCAGGTCGGTGTTAGCCGACATTTAACATGGGGGCAAATTATATTTCACACCCTAAAAGTGTGGGCTTCCACTCCATAAAATAACGAGCTAATCACGAAGAGACCATAAGCTTCCTTGTTCCTTTTTCTCACCAATATGCAAGACATTTCCTGTTCCTTTTACTCAACGAGACACAACACTTTCCGGTTCTGGCAAAAATTCTTACTTCAGTGTCCAAAATTACGTGTCCAAGAGAATGTTCAGGTCATAAGTTCACTTCCGGTTAATGTCTGCGCAGGTCACTGTGAACAACTAAGGTGACTTCCTGTGTCCTATTAATATTTCGTGGGCCGTCCAGGAGCAGGGATGAGAGTGAGTGGGGTCGGGTTAATGGTTCTGGGTGAGAGGAGGGCCAAGGGGAGGACAGGAAATGACCATCCTACCCTCGGGGCGTGCAGGGAACCATCTAAGTAACCGGCTCGTGAGAGCGGAAAATCCACATAGGAACGAAATATATACGGCGGAAAGAGATAGATGCAGCCTGGAGGTCTCAGGTGTAAGGCACCAATGACATTTTACACTATTCCCCCTATGCATAACCCGGGCTCACTTCAAGATTGATGTGCCTGATGTAGGACGCAGCTTTTCGTCGAGATATTACACTCATTGGCTGGCGTTCCATTTGTCTTTTTTAGTTTTGTTTGCACTCCGGTCATTTTTTTCATTCCTGAGTTGCTGGTGAAATGCAGGAACGACGGTGATATAGCGCGGTTTATGAGGTCGGGAATTGCTGCACAAACGTGGACGTGTGTGGATAGAGGATCGGTTTATTGTTTCACGCGGGTTGTGAGGTAAGATTAAGGGAGGGCGCGCGGCTGCCACATACCAGACAGTTTACATCGCTGTTTACCAGCCGCCGATACTAAACTACAGGAGAGGGGAATATCAACAGGGGCCACTACTAAAATGCGGCATCCCTCTCCCTAAATGTTTCTTATATAACCTATTAAATGCGGCGCATATCTGGGATGTCTGATCAGAATCACCGACGATTCAGAAAAGTCTTAACCGGAGTTTTGCTTAAATTTGAATAAAGAGCGGATTGAGCTGGCTCTATTGGGAGCCATTGTATCATCGCCTGCTTGGTAACAAAAAACAATTGCAACATTACAATCTGCCGCGACCACACAACTCCTAATTATCTGTCTGGAGAATATCTTATCAGATATCGTCTCCTTTATGCTTGGTTTTCTGAATTACAAGATGAATCGTCATTTTGTATTTGTGTTCATGTCTGCACTTGTAATGCGGAGATATACTGTGTTTCTCATTGCGTATCGCATTCACAATATCTCACCAAAAACAGCTCCAGCGTGCTGCGTATGATCACTTATATATATATAATTGGTGATGAAACTTACCGTGACAACGCCACGTTGCGGCAATTGACAAATTCAAAAATTATTTAAGATACCCAGAAGATACAGGCGTGAATCTGACATGCTGGATGAAGAAGAAGATACTGATGCTAGTGGTCGATGGAGCTGATGAAGAGTGCTCTGTAAGAAGTCGGGACACCAGCGTCGCTGCTAGCGATTCCTGCTCCTGTCACAGCTCGCGGTTGTCGAGGATGCTCGGAGCAGTACTCCAGTCTACCCTGGTCTAACTCACTTAGTCCCTCGCTCGGGTCTGAATTTACCGAGCAGAAAGAAACGGCAGAAACAGACGAGCACAATAACAAGAGGTGTCTCTCGCCGATCTTATTCTCTGACTAAGTGGTTAATATTTAACATTAGCGCCGAAAATGTTTTAAATCCAGTGCCTCCATGACTTTTTCCATATGTATTGAAATATATGTCAAAACCAGTCCACCAGTCAAAAGTATTCTTTCTATATAAATCTAGATCTATCTTTTGATATGTGTATTTGGTTACGGGTATCATTCAAAAATCCTTAAGATATCGATTGAAATTAGAGGAATATGAGTAAACAAATATGTCATTGGAGCAAAAAACAAGATGACCTTGTCAACACGCCACTGGCGTCTCCGTGCATGAGATAAAAATCGTCTTCCATCAAGCGGAAAAACTAGAAATTTCTGGAATGAATTATCTGATATTACAGTGTTTATTGAAATGAGATAAGCAAAGATTCAGGTAGAAATTGCAATGCCGTACGGAACCCGTATTGTCGCCATCCTGGCTCCACCACCCCCTTCCAATGAGAAACGCCTCAGTCTCGCGGCAAGTGAGATAATCTATTATTGATTCGGCTCAACCAGGAATTATTGCCACCTGGATTCACTCTGACCCTGAATGTGTTATCTGAGTTCTGAGACGCTGTGGATGCGCTTCAATAAGTTAATACGATGGAGGTCATCACATCACAGAAAAAAGTAATTTCGGATCTGGATAACTTTAGCAGATAACAGGGCGTTATAATCCGGATAGATCTGATTGGATATCACTGGAGGGAACATTCTAATCAGGAGGCGGCATGCAGATTCAGTCTGTTTTGCAGTTCATCAATTGCAGGTCTGTCTGTTTGGTCGGTGATGATAGCCGCAATTTGTGATCCAAGTCCTGGCGATAGATCTCTAATTTTGCAGGCAGTGTTTTCAGGGTTGTAGGCAAGCTCTGCATATCACTGATAGTAGCCTGCAAGCTCTCCGGCTTGACAGAAAGATTTGTCATTTTAGTGTTCCTGTCAATTTTAATTCGACTAATTTGCTCACTTACCTTTTCAAAATAAATGTTGAATAACAGATTTAAATTTTTCATCAGACGTGGTCGACTTGAGTCTTTGTGGTCGTTTGGAGTAAATAATAGTGGTCGATGACATTTTGTCCCCAAACAGAGCTAAACTGAGACGCGCTCAGCATGTCGTTAGATAATGTAATAGATGATCAGATCATGAAGGTAACGTGGACAAGCTGACATAATTAACCTTGCTCAATGATCCACATCATACCTGTAATAACGATGAAAGCTAAAACCGCATCAACCCTCATCAATGTGACCTGTATCGCCCAGAATACCTGGTATTTATATGTGTGTGTGATTTGTCTTAAACACAAAACACTCCCCATGTCTGCTTAAAGCTCCGAATGTAAACGACGATGGCGACCACAAAGAGACTGACACGTATCAATAAAGTTCAGCAGAAACCTCTTCGTCTGACCCGGTTTGCGCAGTCAATAATGGTTGATCCCTGAACAGAAGCCCGTAAAATTGTGACAGACACGCGAGCGATAATTGAGGATTTTACGGAACGGCATCCGATACTACGAGGGCGACTCGACTTTAGATTAGCGTAATGAAAGGTTGAGGAGTCACGCCCCACGCTGAGCGCTGTCACCTGAGATTAATTCCCCCTTGACTCTCCCTACAGAAGATGAGGATGTTTACCAGCATGCACCGCGGGTCACATGGTGTTTTTCTTCCTGCGAATCTTATCCAAAAACATCGCTATTATATCGTCTTTTCCTCGAAACAGTCTTCATCGTAAAAACGATGAGAATAATGTTTACGGCTACGCAGAAAACGCCGTAGTCTCATACTGCCCGTCCATATGCAATCAATATTCCAGACGACAAATGCTAAATAAATATCCCCACTGCGATACGTATATGGAAATATATACCCAGATTTTTTCGGATATATTATATTCAGGATTAACTGTCTGAAAAGATTTGGTGATAAGTTTACCATTCCAAATTCGAGCATGTTTACCAATGCGATACATATCCGTAAATGTATACTAATCTAAGAGAAGTTTTATATTTGGTATCAACTTCCTTCATAATTCACCTGGTGAGAAGCTGATAATTATTATTCTATGATTCACATCCTGGTTACACGTGTTCCTTATCGAGATAAAATCTCTTGAGGCCACAAACCCAGCGTTCTCAGATCTCAAGGCACGAGCTCAGCTGTACATATAGCTGCATCACTTAGCTAATTGCTCCATATAGTTCAGGAACATAAAACTGTCAGAAGGATGTGAACTCCTAATGAGAAAACGCTTTCCTCAAGAGAGCGTCAACGTCAGCAATAACGACAATCAGATTTCGTTTGGGCTCACTTATCTAAGCATAGAGTTGCACCATTTGATTGTAACGAAAAAGAAAGCAGCTTCGAGATACAAAAATACTTATGAAGCGGATTGAGTAAAAACAATAAACCTTATCGGTGTTATAACTACAGAAATGGGACAGCACTGTGATCAGAAAATGATAAAACTAAGTTGCATCTTATATATCACCCATCCAAGAGTGAGTCGTCGATCGATACGACTGAGTTGGTGTACAAAGGGTGGTCGTGTCCCCTTTAATCTATCCTCCATGGAGATTGCCTTCTTCAGAGTATCCTCTACGGGGGCAGTTATCTAAAATACCTTTGATGACTCCCACAGTCCTACAACCTAACTACACAACAATGATAATGATTCTGTTTGAAATCACGACTCTGAAAGTTCCGTACTTTCTTCAGCTAAGCCGGGAAATGCCTGCGTTATTGCAACAGTATTTACCCACTAATTATCAAATGAATACCCAGCATCACACAGAAGCGGCGTTAAGCCGGGAACGAGATGGTGGCAGAAGGAGTTCCTGTCGTCCATGGAGACAAGGCCTGATGATGGATTTTTGGGCCGCACGCAAAACCTAATTGAAGTTAAGCACATCGCCGGTGCGCCTATAATTGCTGCCAGGGACGTCTGCTTGCCCAGATTTGACTTGAGCTGAATTGTTTTTCCTGTATAGGGGCCTATGGTTTATCGAGGAATGGCAGAGGTGCCCCAGTTAAACAGAACGTAGATGGAACGAATATAAATGAGCTTGTCGGGCAGGGTGATTTAAAGCAGGATACAGGGAATCAGGAATAGCAGGAAATCAAATCTATTTTTATTCTCCCACTTCAATTGTCTGAAAATTTCGGCGCCATGGTGGGTGATATTTCAATTTATTTGACGTATTTTCTTGTCATGATACATACCAACTGACCATTAGTGTGCACAAAGAGTGTCCATTGTCTTCCTCGTCACCGATCTCCGCGCCAAGAATCCTATGCATTGGCTGCAAACGGTGTGACAGTTATCTCAACAGGCTGAATCAGTAGAAAAACAACGGAAAAGACTGTGTCCGTCTCTACAGGATCTTAATGAGCATGACTCTTGTTTTGCGATTCTAGATCAGGATTGGATCATAAATGCCTTTAATTCTAATTATGGGCTGCGGCGTTTAGCAAAAGATTTTTCTTCCTATCAAAACAAATAACGATCCATTAATTCCCGATATATGATGTATCAATGTGCTTATTAAATCTACCATGTTAGCTGCTACATAATTTATGATCCTGTAATAATGCTGTTTTGATAGTAAAACACGCCTTAGTTCATCTATCTTGCTACAGTATTTGTATCGTGATACAGTTATCGGAACACGGGAAGCACACACGTGTGCGATTCATAGGTGAAATAATATCGCATATCTGTCATCAAGCCAGCAGCAGCTCCCTTTATGAGAACCTTCTTGTTATATAGATATTATCATTCGCATACGGATAAATTTTGTATCATGAAAGTTATTGCAAACATTTATTCCAGATTCGCATGATTGCATCATATAGTCCCGTGTTAATCAGTCATATGCGTCAGTTACCGCTGAAATATTTCGATTGATCGGTTGTCTTTGTTGCATCTGCTGTCACTCACCATCCCCATCTAGGTCAATCTAATGTAATGGATTGGCAGATGAATAATTAATAGTAACTCCGAGTTATCGCTCATGGACTTTGAAGTGCCTGGTTAAGACAAACAAAGCGTTTTAATCATTTACCGATTTGTTGATGAAAGATCAGTTGGAGATAAGTTCCAGCTGGGCGATGGCATAGTGCAGAAGTGACTGCTGCCGTTCAGCGATGCAATACGGCTTGATGTTGTATGATGACGCCAGATGCCACTTCTGGGAGCGCGGGAAACTCGCACGGGCGCCTCACGATCGTCTGCTCAGTGGCGCCGCGCCAGGTAGGTGAAACTCAGAGCAATAACAGCTGATACTCCGGCCCGGTGTCACGTAACCCCTTCAGTTAGTCACGATTAAAAAGAATATCACCTATTTCTTATCTTCACCATGAATGTTTTTGACACTAATGGCTAGACCTGGATGGCAAAACGACGATTGCATGGCAAAAATGCCCCAATTGCACCACTCGCCAGTTGGTAATAGCGCGGGTGACTTGATGAATCTGGCCGAACAAGAATCGCGATAATTTTCCTACCGCCTCTGACGGTCGAGGGCCGCCCTAGAAATGTGGCCTACAACTTGGTCACATTTATTCTGACCCAAACTGGGGACACTTGGAAGTCATGTCTGACTGATGAAGGGTGAATAGTTGTTCAGAATGTGGCGGGAAAATTCGAGCACCTGGGTGTCGCTTCTCGTCTGCTGTGCTTGGTGAGTGACGCGCCAAGACCGAAAACACCCGAATTATCGCCTAGCTAGCGTGAGTTTCCACTTCCCGATAAACAAAACCCTCTTTGTAACCTGATTACAACTCGGCGTAAGATATATGGTGGATAAAACCGGAAGTCTTAACATCCATCACGATCTGGTGATGAAATGATGCCATGTTACAAATAGTGAGCCGCAGTTAGGAGAAGTCGGGTCGACAAATTGAGATTAGGGTTTGCGATTTGTCTATCATAACCCGGGCATGCCGGGAATAAACACACGATGTAAGGGAGGCGGGCGATGGGGTTTACTCACATAATTCAAGGATTGTTGTTTGTGCGCTTGATTACTAATCATATTATAAATTAACCCTCACCAATCTGACTGACACCCTGCTGTGCATACATTCCCGTGGTTACTGATTCCATATTTGCAGCTTTGGAATATTAATATCTGATATGATATTCTATTACTAATGGTAAAAAGGTGAATGTGATATTTTAGCACTCGTTTTGCATGGTCCTCTATTTAGTGTATCATATCGTCATTCGGCATTCTTCTCGGAAGGCCAAGCCCTCCCCAATCTGACTGATTCTTTGCTGTGCATACATTCCCGTGGTTACTGATTCCATATTAGCAGTTTTGGAATATGAATATCAGATATGTTATTCAACTATTGAAGGCGTATACATGATACGAAAGTGAATGTGATATTTTAGCACTCAATTTGTGTGGTCCCCTATTGTGCGCATTAAGTCATCATTCGGCATTCTTCTCGGAGACCCGAGCTGCTCCCGATGCATCTGTCCAGTTGAACCTTCCCATTACCGCCCAGCTACACTCGGACCTCCCTCAACTCTTTTGATTCCCTCTCGCGGAGAACATCGTCTTCCTCTAATTGATCCCTCGACCCTCTCGGACCGCCCTAAACCGTCTCAATTACCCCCTACCCTGTCGGTGATTCCCCGGTTAGAGCCTGGGCAGTGAGTGATGAAGAGGGTGTGGAGAGATGGACAGACAGCCAGAGAAACGTGCAGAAACTCCCATGGGGCATCAACGGGGAACAGGTCCATGCCTGGGCGGGATAAGATTTGTGAGTCTTGACTCAAAGCACTAATGCACAGCTGTTATCTCTCAAGTTCCATGCGCATTGATATATTTTATATCACTGAAGTCTCCCCAGTTCACATGCATATCGTAATACAGAGCGAAACACGAAACACTGCCCAGGTTTTTGGTTAAACATAAACAAATTATGAATCGTTATAATCAACACGCGCCTTGTAATTCATCATGTTCGTCATCACACCTCTGATCGACTACATTGTCTTGACGTTCAGTAACCGACACCTCTAATTTGTACACCTATAAATCAGCCCGGGTTTGTGTGTCTAACAAGCTCAGTATATGACGTCTATGTGATTGTACGATTGTGATTTAGTTTAGACAATACTGTGCTGGTCCCTATAATGTAATTAATTGGCATAAAGTGGGCGTGTGGTTCAAGAAACCTAGTTACGCCGTAGTTTGGCCATGGCTAACATTAAACAAAGCTTGTTATTGGATACATGAATCAGTGTACAATTACCAGTGGAGAAATTGATTAACCCAATCTCACGTGACGGGGGTCGAATAATCAAATGTATTTTCCTAAAGTCGATCACATTTTGTCCTACCAAACGCCCCCGCCGTTCCCCACGGTTAGAGCTGAGGGGTAAGGAAATTAATCAGCTCACTGAAAATACTTCATGAACATCGAGGTTTCACGCTTGTTTAACCAAGTGCTGGGGAAATTGATTAACATGGTTGATGCCACTTCTTAGAATCTCCACAGTCAGAATAATAGTTATATTAAGGCACTTTGCTTACGCATGACCTTTGTATGACTGAATACAGTGAGCAGACCCGATCAGGTTTTATGGTGTGATACAGATAAACCTGTCTCACGACAACACGGAAATTAAAATATATCGTAGCATTTATAAAATTTGGCATTGTTCATGATATAGCCGTGAGGATTAGCACAAATTATGCATAAAATCTTGTTAGACCTGAATATCATTTATATTTCCACAAAGTGACCGTGTAATATATTTCGAATGATTAAGTACCTGACGGATGGAGTTTCCGGAACAGCTATTGGCGAGTTGTTGATGACATTTGGCAATGAGTGATCAACTCGCCAACCTTGCTGGACACTGGTGTTTCCATCAATATATCCCTTAGGGAGACGCTGGATTATATATACGTGACGTATGACGTCATTACATGAGTAAGTCATCAATCTAGCGCTTCAACCGGAAAGGTCAAGCAGTCAGCCAGCGGCTTCGTGTATTTGATAATGATGGGGCCAGTCCTAATCACATCTAGTTCACCTACTTAGCCAGTGCCTCAAATACCCGGTTCACATACCACAGGTCGCTTCAAAACTGCCATGTGCCAAAAAACTCCGTGGAATCCCGTAACATCTGATATATTGTGATCTGAACCTTAAAGCTCAATGGGTTTCTGAACCGATCTAATATACGCCATATTACGCCAAACAATATATATCTATCTAACGATAGAGAGGGTTGTCATGTAGGCCGATTGAGGTCATCCCGGGTAATTCCGTTGCCTAGAGCATTGTGGGAGTTTAATCGGTCCTGACGATTTACAAAGGTCACTCAGTACACCTCACTGCACTCTCTAATAAAGACACATAGGCATGTGCGGCTTACCCAATTCTTCTAGCCGTGAATTCCGCCAGGTGCCATTCATCTCGTAAATCAGAGAACTCGAGCAGACGACCACACTTTAGAGGTGAGAAATGACACCGGCGCTAAGGCGGGAAAAGCCAGACGATCACAGAGCCTTTTCTAATCAGGTGGCAAGATGCCCGAGTGCCAGCAGCTGCGTGATATAAAGTTGGAGAACTAATCTACGGAAATAGAGGCGCCTATGAAAGTGGATGAAGCAAGAAGAAAAGTCCGCGTAATTGCCGATCTTCCGAGCAATCTGGAAAGTAATCATAGTTGGATTTGTTTAGCACAGCAGAAGACGGACTTAGATTTTCTGGATTAGGACTGACAAACTAACTCCTGACTTGTACTAAAGTGAAGTTTATTAAAGAACATGCCATGTAACGTCTACACTCTACAACTATATGTATCAAACTGATTTGAATTAACTGACCGTTAGGATTTAAGGTTCCTGAGAATAGATAACAGAAATAACTACTAATTAGCCATTGGTCATTAGGCGATCCTAGAATTAAAGTGTTAATTATTGGGTGCTAGCTTAGTGCATACGAGGTGCGCATTAATCTACCGGAACGGTGCCTTATACACAATGACTAAACTTGTGACAAGGTTAAGCACATCTAAACATATTAAACTATTCGAGCAACAAATATTAGTCTCTTCCATTAAACATGCTATCATATTTCCAACAATCTAACTCGTTTGTGTATGTAGTATGTGGGGTCTCTGTTATTTATTCCTATTTTGTCTGGAAGCCTGAACAATGAAGAGGGTTCTGGACATCCAGGGTTTGGATTTATTAGAAGAATGTCCAGCAGGCCACCGGATGTGATGTACATGTTTATCTGCGGGTTAAACCCCTACGGCGCATGCATATCGGAATCAAATCTCCTCATCAAACAGTGCATCTGCTCTGCTAACCATAACGTATGAGTGATTATAGAAGAGTTGTAACGACTTTTATGCAGAAACCAGGGTCGTTACGAGATTACAGCTCCGTGCAAGTCAGGAACTTGACATGAGGTCAAGTTATATTTCACACTCTAAAACTGTAAAACATGAACGCTAGATGATAACGAGCCAAACACGAGCGAGTACCTCAGTTAATATCGTTTCAGCGCAAATGATGCGTGGTCCTTCTGTGCCTTCTTCACACCGAGACACAGGGCATCTTTGTAAAAAGTTACATGTCCATGTATACTCACTTTCTTTTAGGGTCTGCGCATGTCACTGTGAACGGTGGAGATGACTTCCTGCCAAGGTAACACGGGAACATTTGTTAGAACGCTCCATGAACGTTGGTGTTGGGTTCGGGAAACATTCGTCACGAACGTTATATGACATGCAAATGTTTGTTTTTTCCAAACCGGATCCAACGTTCAAACTGACGTTTGAAAACAATGTTCTACCAGTGTTCCACTAAAGGTTCACTGACCATTCGAATGATATTAAAAGGTTAATTGATAAGACGACAAAAGTGATCATTCTTGTGGCATGATTTTTCCGGGTACTGGACATTTTGTGCTTCGGTAATTAATTGTCTATCATATTTTCTGAATTTGATATCGATAATTTTAAGCGAACGTTCTCTGAAAGTTCTCTCAGGGTCCGTCGGAAATCAACCCTCATCTCTGGCGAACGTTTGGTGTTAACTGTCTCCTGTTAATGGTTACGAGATTGCAGCCGCGTACAAGACGGGAACTTGACATGTGGTCAAGTTACATTTCACACCCAAAAAACTGCAAGACATGGGCGCTAAATAATAACAAGCTTAACACGAGCGAGTATCTCAGTTAACGTCGCTTCAGGGAAAATGAGGCGTGGCCTTTCCTGTGCCTTCTTCTCACCGAGACACAGGGCATCTTTGTAAAAAGTTACATGTCCATGTATAGGCCTAGGACATTAACTAACTTCCTCTTAGTGTCTGCGCATGTCACTGTGAACGATGGAGGTGACTTCCTGTCTCCTGCTAATGGTCGGCGTGTCCCTGGGCCGTCTGGGGCGGGGACGAGGGTGTGTGGGGTCATGATAATAATTGAGAAGAGGGCCAAGGGGAGGATAGGAAATAGCCAGTGGACCCCCAGGGGCGTGCTGGACACCATCTGGAGAAACGGATCACGAAAGCGGAAAATATTTGCAGTAAGAGCGGATACAGCAGATATGGATAGCTTTTATATAGCTAGGGGTTCAAGACAAACCATCAAAAGTTTTACACTTTTCCACATCTATACCAATGGAAATCTTGGTCCATGTATTACAACTAGTTGTTGTTACCCGCTCCGCATGTATTGAAGGTATTTTTGATTAAGGAAAAATGTGTTGCCAGTGTTGTGTCACCAGTAACTCTGCCCCTAATTACATTTTGCCATTTTCTTGTGGTTACTATTCTCTTTTAAGACATGGATCATTTCCGGGAAACGAAAAATGTCTCTGAAAAGAGTGTAGTCGTGAATTTACGGTAAATTCACCTTTCTAAAAGTTTGCCGTAGTTTTGAATGTGCCGACTGTGTACAATTCTGCTATTAAACGGATTCTGCCGACTCTGAATACGCCGATTCACCCCAGAACTCACGAAATCGGGTCCCAAACTTTCCGCTTGGCGAAATTATATATAGATTACACTCAACTTTTGTCTGTTGCATTTTTTGACTTTTCTTGTGCCCATTTTTTTGTTCCAGGCATCCTTTGCTTATGAAATGCAGAAACGACGGTGATATAGAGTGGTTTGTGAGGTCGGGAATTGCTGCACAAACATGGACATATGTGGGTAGGGGAGCGGTTTATTGTTTCCCGCGGGTTGTGATGAAAGTTTCAGGGAGAGCGCGCGGTTGCCACATACAAGACAATTGACATCACTGTTTACCAGGGGCCGATACTAAACTACAGGAGAGGGGAATATCAACAGCGGGCGCTTCTAAAACGCAGCGGAGGTGAATATCATCAGTGAGTAAACTGCATTGTTAACCATGCCTCTATATCAATGTTTCCCATAAGACACATTACATGCGGCGCGTTTCCTGGAAGTCTGATCAAATTCTCCACGGATCTGGGGAAAGTCTCAGCCGGAATTTAGCAAGCTGGGGCTTCGATTGGAATAAAGATCGGAATGAGTTTCTCAATTGGGAGTCACTGTATCATCGCCTGCTGCGAGACAACGCAACAATTGCCATTTTTAAATTTGCGGCAGCAGAAAAATCAAACCATTTAATTCCTTTTTGTCGAACATATCAAATATCGTCTGCTTTATGATGGTTTTCTAAACGACCAAATGAGTTTTCATATCTTATTGCTTTCGTCTTTGCACTTGTAACGCCGAGATGTACAGACCATTGAGTCTTGTGTTTTCATACACAAATCAAACCACGGAGCGCGTTCTGTATGCTCATGCATACATATATACACTAGCAGTTGTCCCCTGCCCTGCTAGATGTTATTGCAACCTGATTTTTACTTAAATGATATTGAGTCAGGAGATTCCCCTGTGGATACTGCTAGTAATCCTCTGACACACCCATTCCCCAAGAACACCAAGTTATCCACTCTCACTGATAAATGAGATTCTCTCTCGTACCACAACGGATACATCTATTTCGTGTAATTGATAAATCCTAGATCACTAAAGTTAGCACAAAAATTCAAGGACATTTAGTTCAAGATGGGACCTGAAAGGAAATGATGGTTCGGTAGATAGTCAGAAGCGACCGAAATATCATCTAACAGAAAACATTGAAATGTATCCCCCTGTGCATATTTATTCACGCTAAATCGCGATGTGAATCGAAAACGATTTATGATGCAGAAGATGCAGTGAAACTGAAATGCTTTATTGGGTGGAATATACAGATGCTGGTCGGCGATGGAGCTAACGAAGAGAGATCTGGGACACCAGCGTCACTGCTTCATCCTCATTGCTCCTGCTGCAGCTTGCGGTTAACACTTCCTCCTCATTGCTCTTGTCACAGCTCGCGGTTAATTCTTCCTCCTCATTGCCCCTGCTGCAGCCCGCGGTTAACACTTCCTCATCATTGCTCTTGCTGCAGCTCTCGGTTAATTCTTCCTCCTCATTGCTCCTGTCACAACTCGCGGTTAACACTTTCTCCTCATTCCTCCTGTCACAGCTTGCGGTTAACGCTTCCTCCTCATTGCTCCTGCTGCAGCCCGCGGTTAACATTTCCTCCTCATTGCTCCTGCTGCAGCCCGCGGTTATCGAGGATGCTCGGGGCAGTACTCCGGTCTATCCTGGTCTCACTCATTTAGTCCCTCGCTCGGGTCTGGATTCACAAAGCTGAAGGAACCGGCAGAAACACACGAGCACAATAACCAGAAGTGTTTTTCTCGCCGACCGGATTCCCTGACTTAGTTGTTAATATTTAACATTAGTTGCGGCTTCAAATCACCCGTGGCAAACACAGTAAATTTATAGTAAAACTTCTACTGTTGCGAACATTGCTGAACAAAATGGTAGGTGGAAATATATCATTTCTGACTGAACCCCCACGCAACAGTGTCACCGGCGTCTACAGGCCGCAAGCCTCAATGCCAAAACCAGAAATTCATGAAAAGCATTCACCTCGTTCTTTTAATACTAATTATCTTTTTACTGGACCGAGGATAGGCATCAAAGATTCAGAAATGAAATAAAGATCAAAGTCATCCCTGACACCCACACTCATTACATCTGCCGTGGTGAGTATATATTCACGGTGAAGTGTTCTCTTATCCTGAAATGTTAAGTTACATTTTCAAATGATTCTACGAGGTTGAGAATTCAATCCGGTAACATAAATGAAATCATCTGGATTTGAGATAAATCTGACACACCAAAGTTCCTATTGTCAGGTACAATTAGTTAACTAAACAAAAACAACTGTTGCACAACAACTGTGTTACAACTATAATATCGATAAATCTTGTTCATTCCTCTCGGAGATGAAGAATATCAATAGAAAAATGCTACTGCAGCTACTGATCGAATAACAACTATGCAATATGTATTATTATATGCAAGATACATTTTATTTGCGTCAAATAAAACTGGTGTGCCATCAAATATTAATGAAGATACAATTCATATAAAGAGTAGTCCTGGATGGAAATGTGAAACATATATTCTATGGATTGATTAGTCGACAATGTATACATGACTATTTATTTCTGTGTCTTTGAAGGCGAATATCTATGCAAACATTGATTGCCAAATGCTATTCACATGACAATTTAATTCATGTTTAATAGATTAATGTGATCTGACCCATGCTGCCCTTGTTTATAACTGCCACCCCTTTTCTCCTGAAAAGCGTCTCAGTCTCGTCAGGGTACCGATTCGTCACCGCCAGTCTGATCCCGGACATCATCTATCATTGATCCGGCTTAACCAGGAGTTAT
>JAXGGS010178635.1:0-17101 GCA_035585475.1 Armandia brevis
GTGATCTTTCTCAAAAATTGCCAGATTATCTTTGATTTGTTTAGCGCCACATATTTATTGTTCTCATCATATATAAAGAATGTTTCTTTAAAAGAATTTTTGGTTTGACTTGCGTGTGAGGAGTTAAGCTTATTTAGACATGCACATAATCATCCTGTACATATTGGCCAATTTATTCGCTCAACATGTAAATACATATGAATGAATGCAAATGGTTCCTTCAAATGTTTTTCTAGCATACTTATACACGTACCCCATGCTAATAAAATACCTGCAACAACCTTTTTCAATTCACCAGATAGGCCTATGTGGACACCGTTTCATGTAGGAAAAATGATGGCTCGGGATCATTCTTAAGTATTACAGCACCAATGTGACTGAATGTCAAAACAGCATGGTTTTATGTGTACTGCTAGTCCAGAGTTCATGACAAATGATGCTTTACATGGATGACATAGCTGAACAGCATCAGTGACCTTCTTTTAAGTGTTATAAACTCATAATCCAAAGTATTGACGGACACTTTGGCAACCCATGTATTAAAGTCAGTGAGATCTGGTCTATTTGTAACTTGCAAGATATTGTCTAAGCTTAAAATAAAATATCCTGGAGAATATTAATTATATACCATTTTCAAAATTTTGACATGCAACGGTAAAAGTGTCATTTACATATCGATACACCATGATGGCTAATGACATAATACAATGGAAAACATGTTGCCTGCACAGTTAAATGATAATTGTTTCGTTTTCTCATTGCAAATTTGCCGCTCCAGTGACGCTAGGTGGCTCATGGGAGACGGGAGTCTTTATAACAGTGGACTTAGACATATACATAAAAAGAAAAATTGCGTTCCTGATAGATTGACAGTGTTGCTTCATAGTTTGTTATACTAACAATTAGCCATTTTGCATAGGGTGGCTTACAGGCAGATATATATGTGCCATCTTAAAAGTAGCATGAAGCTTTTGTGCGGCCAGACGTAATTAGGTTGGCGGTATATTGACAGTAATTGTAGCAGGGGATCCTCAAGTAACCACTGCGGTCATTCTTGTTCTATAAATCGTGCACCTGACCAATTGAATAGGCTGTATTGGTTTAAGGTTGCATACCTTATCACGGAATCATGCATGAAATGCTAGTATTATACATGCATCTGATTGCTCTAAATAAAAATCCACACAGTTAGGAATACCTAGTATCATTTTTCACATTTTGTTTTCCATTGTGAACTGTGACCTGTGTCATGTTAGTTTTGCGTCACAGATCGCATGCGAACAAAGTATTAATGATTAATACATAAAATATTTATATCAATACTTTTGTTTAGCTACGCTCCCACCCTTGTTAGATTGACTTTCCGATGTACTTGTTTCTGTGATGAATGCAGTATAAATGCATGAGTATTGGCTGCTTGCGTGTGTTATAGCAGCATATCAAGTAGTGCTTCCTGTGTATTTAGGCAAGGATTGAAGTGACATTAGCATGATTATAGAGCTCATTTCTCATGAAGCACATATATCTATGAGATGCTACGTGACTTGGGTATAATAACAACAAAAGAGATTTATATCACATTGTATGTATATTGTATTTGGGTGATTGTGTGAATTTTAACAGGGAATAACATTGTTACACCATCATAAGATACTTTTCTTAATTATTGAAGCAGTTTGCAGGGTTTAATACTAGCATAGTTCATCCTTTACTTGACATCTTTATTCTTTACTCAGGTACAATAGAATGAGGGAATAACAACAATATTCTAAACAAACCTTTCAAGTTTGTATATATTTTGCCTTTAAGCAATGTACTATGCAGATTAATTTCGTACTTTGGTCAGGCACTGTATCATTCAATGTAGATTCCAATTAATGTGACATCAACTTTTTGCATTACACAACTTCATGTCCTTCAGTTAGACAAATGAATAAATATCTTATCAAACCTTGTAGCAATCAAGGCGTAAAACAAGTTTTATTGACCTAACATATTTAAATAGTAAATTGCTCTTCCAGATGATTAATTGGTCTTACAATGGCATCGCCTAAAGTCTTATTGGTCATTCTTGTTTGTAGTATACTTCACTCTCTTGTAAGTTTTGAAGTTCGAATGGGTAGAAAAGGCTTAAGGGATATTGAGTTTGAAAGCAGCTTGGTTAGAGAGAATGTTTCTATACTAAGTTTAAACAACAACAGGTTTAAGTATGTTCGTGCAAATTCATTCATTGGTTTCACTGGGTTGCAATACCTGGAACTAAGCAAAAACCAAATACGAAGCATTTCAGCAGCTGCCTTCAAAACAACACCTCTGGTAAAGATTAGGTCTGATGATAACAAGCTCTTATGTATTCCAGATGTGCGTATATTGAGAATGACTTTAAAATACTTGAGTCTCATTAATAATCAGATAGAAAACTGTGGTGCCTATAAGACATATATTGATATGCTTTATGCACTGGAGTATTTGAGTTTGGAAGGGAACAAATTGACCAAAATACCAGCGTTTCTGTTCTCAGCCCCTAATCTAAAAATTCTGAATGTAAGCCGTAACATGATAACATATACAACATGCCCATGTTTGGCTGTTCTACCTCAACTAATATTGTGGACTTACATGGACTGCGGCTGTAAGCAATCTGAATATCAATGTGCTAGGGGAGTTCGCAGACAACCACAGGACGTTTGCGAAACCAAAACCACCAACAATTTGTATAAAATAAGTAAGACAAGAAATTGATTTCTATGCAATATTTGTTTACATAGATTCAAATTAAGCGACATTGCCATAAGGCGATTATCAATTTGTATGAAAGATACCTTGTATTTAATGTTTTTGCTTCTCTATAGAGCATGTGAGATCTAAAATGTCAACAGCACCCATCTGTGTAGGAGATTCCACAACAGGAGACGTTGCTATTAGCACTGTTGTTGATCCAATTGATTCATTTATCACTACCAAAGGAATTATCATAAACCCAACCATTGCAAACAGCTCGTCAGACAAAGTAGCGTTGGAAATAATTGCAATAACTTTAATTGTACTGACTTTTTGTTGAGAATGCAAGGCAAGCTCAGCGAGTTTTCATTTTAATTGCCAGAGACGAATTAATGTTGTACTAAATGCTCAGATGAAACCACAAGGCATCTGTCTGATAACTGAATCATATAAGATCAAATAACATTTATCGCTCAGGTTGATTAATATTTCGACCTGTGGAGAATTTACATCAGTGATAGAAACACGTAAACTTCGAAATTGATATGTGTAACTATGATACTATCGATTTTTCGCGTTTTTATGTAGGTCATAGCTCTCTAGTCAAGATATTTGCTGTTAACTTCAGTTATGTACTTACGTTAATGAACTTTTTCTGCGCACAAAACACTACATTGTCGCATGTTGGATCAATTATCAATTAAATTAAAAGAAACGCTTGGTGGAAATGAAATCCATCCGGTTTCGTACATCAGGCATAGTCATTTGTCTCTGGTTAAATCATTCTAAGGAAAAAACTGATAACAACTTTTATGTCATGTTCCCAAGAGAGAGCAACTATTTGAAATGGCTCTTATAAACTCCTATGTTAAATTATTTACCAATAAACAAATTGCAACAACAAATTACAATCACGAGAATATGATTGTTCACATTCAATGGCTTTAGAAGTTTTTTCTAACATCTCATCCTTTCTTATCTAGAAAACAATTCCCAAACCCTATTATCTTCATCTGTAGACTTCCTGTGTTTCTCTTTCCAACTCCAATGTCCAGCCCAGCAAATATTTTTTACTTATTTGAACATCAACATTCGGATTTTAATGACTGCTTCATCGATGCAGGGCTATATAATAATATAGTTTACTTTTAATTGAAACTATCCATGATACTATTTACCGAATGCACACACTTTAAGTATAATCAGCCTGTTGTGTGCAAGCCAAGAACCTTTCTAAAGTTTCGTGTTCAACATGACTTTTGGTCATAAATAATGCATTTCCTATTTGTCTTTACCCAATCCGTGATTTAATCATATTGAAGGCAAGAACACCTATTACCATCACTGACATGTGGCTCTACATTTGAGTCTAAACATGGGGTTTCTGGTATTTATTTATTAGTTCCTAGTCAATGGTTCTCTGTAAATCAACCGAGATATTCATAGAAGTAAAAAGTGATATCTGTTTATTGTCACAAAGTCATGATTAATGCAAACTTTCTTATGAACCGCCCCCTGTGTTCTTGATTGCTCTTTCGTATGGTTGATAAAATTGAATAATACTGTCAACTGAAACATAAGTGGCTTTTTCTGGTTAGGACTACAGAGGACTACAGCTAACACTCTTAAATGCTACCAAGGCCAATCAGACCTACCGGCAAAGTCACCTATATTGAATAAAGCCTATGTAAGGCCACATTGGTTGATAAGGGCTACTGGCAAAACCCCATGGCAAAACAACGAATGCCTCTAAAACACTCTTAAATGCTACCCAGATGTGGAGGCCTACAGTCCGGACGATAGGCAAATAATACAAGTATGGGAAAAGAAGATCGAGATGCAGGAGAGGCACTAGGAACTACCAATCCCATTCAAGATCGAGCCACCAAACTTCCCAAATAATCACATGCAAGCTAAGAAGAGCCTTGAACGGATCGGTCACAAGTTCCAAAATAACCCCGAGCTCATGAAGCAGTATGTGGAGTTAATGGTAAAAAAATTCACCTAGGGTTACGCCGAGATTGCACCTGCTGTCCTGCTGCTGGATATGAGTGGTATAATACTCATTTCAAAGCCATCACCGAAAGGAGACCAGGGAAATGCTGTATAGTCAAGAATTCAAGCCTGAAGTTTAGGAGGAATTTAGCTTAAATCTAGGACAGCTTGAATCTAGATGACCTAGACCGAATTGTTGATTCCACACTGGGCTTGCTCTGGCAACCGAAGTAGGATGTATTTGGTTTCACAGTGCACGTGGAAGTGAAGCCGATTACGGGCAGAGGCATCTTGTCGGTGTCAGTTTATGATCCGTTGGGATTCATTAGTCAGGTAATACTATGAGCAAAGCTGATTGTGCAAACGATCCGAGCAAGGGCAAAGGATCTGGTGGAATGCACTGCTTTGCTGGGAGTACCATGCTTCTTGTTCTGTAGGGCAGATTGACTGGAGCAACCGGAAAAGTTGACTCTTAATACAAGACCGGAGAAGAAAAGAGAGTATGACAAGATAATAGTTTCCAAGTTGAGTGATGACGGGATTGGCAACTCTGAGTTAATGATACCATTGCCAGAGATTTCACAGTGCCACAATTGATTAAGGGCGTGTGCTATCTCAGGCGTTTCCTGGAGGAGTCATGAGGCAATCAGTTTCAACACGACATCATCACCACACATGAGGTCACGCTGTTTGTGATTCGCTGGCTACACGAATATCTGACAAAGGAGCAGCCGAATAGCCCGATCTTTAAGAAGCTTTTCCCGAGGAGGGACCTGTGGAGAGTGGGGGGATGCATTACCCATACAAGCTTGAACTTCAAGGGGCACCCTTTGATTCTACCTCAATTGTTTTTGTGTAACCGGGGTGGTGCCCTATGACTATGATTTCATATTACGTTCCATCTGGAGGTTAAAGGCGATGGTTGGTAACCCTACTATATGTGTGACCAGAGTGAGGCCTTTTTTTTGAAAACCTAAAACAATGTGTACGCTTTCCCTTCATTATGTGCTTCACTGTAAAAAGCAAACAAACCATTAAACCTAGTACTATTTCTAATAGTTAACATTACCATTGTGTAAAATCATGTTTATTCATCAGACATGATGTCCAAATGAACACTAAGTAAAATTGGAATGTACTTTATAACAGGTTCAGTTTTACTATATTTTTCATTCCATTTACTATGTCACAAATAATTTTCCGGATTCATTGGATTCCGATTTATCATCTGATTCAGTCTCATCTTGTTTTTAATCTTTCTAAATTTATCCACAATGAAGCAATACTAGATTTCAGCTCGATATGAATGTGCTTTGATTCTTCAGATAAATCATAAACCAGGTGAGTGTTTTTGCTCATCTCATCTATCCTGACTCATGATGCCGTATATTATGTAGATTATTATTATTATTATCATTGTCATTACAATTTATACAGTGCTTATCGTTAGAAATCTAAGCACTGTACATGGGTGGAGATAAAAATGATTTTAGCATTGCATACAATAAGAAGAATAATGTAAAATGTTGTTGTACATGCCACTATAGTGTTTATCACATGTACTCATCATAACTAAATTAGATCTGATCACTCATCCCCAGGTTTGATCATCATGGTGAGAGATTTTAGAGTCTGATCGTGTGCGCCATCAAATGCACCAAACCATCGCATGTAAGGAGCACCTCTTTTTCCTTTACTGCCAATAACAGCTGTGGGGAAATTTGTAGAACAACTTTTATACCACGATCCTCCTCCTGCTTCTTTATTAGCACAGTTCTGACCTAGATTTTTGTTATGGTCTCTGTCTATTGTTGTAAACTGTTGGCCACTGTTATATCTCATCATATTTTGCATGATGCTGTTCTTGTTGAAAATGCTGATTGTAAGTCTGTAGTTATCTGCCTTATCAGCAATATTAAAGTGTTTGTATTCAGCCCAAGCCTTCTCACTTTTCCATGATTCTAGTTCAACTCTGATCATTTGATTTGTTTTATTTGTTAAACTATGCAGACAGCTCAGACCTAACCAAAAATTATCTTCTCTATTTCCAAATCCCCTCTCATAATCATCCCGTGTGCGATTGAAGCTGACAGAATTATCAATTCTTCGTAACCAGACAATCCAGCCCTGATTATCATACACACAGTCAGTGCACCGCGATACTGTAATGTGACATGGTCAGTATGCCAATTATAAAAATCAGCAGCTGGTCTCATGTAAATACAATTCAGGTATCAAATATATCTAGAAGGTTAAATAAATTACAGCCCTTTAAGAAATGCAACAACAAAACTATTTGTACCTTACCTGTCATGTCCTTTATAGTTGGCTCGTTGATAGTACCACCAGTTATTCCCCTCATGATATTATCTTTAATAGAACATGTGAGAATATTAGAATACTGTACGGTATGTAAAAATGCTCACAATATTTGCAAATAACGTATGTTTGCTCCACATGACAGAACAAACCAGCAACATATCGAAATTATGTAGGAGTGTTAGATAAATTATAGCTCTTCAAGAAAGGCACCAAGAAAAGCAAATATTATATCACCCGTTGTTTTCTCTATAGTTGGCTCCTTGCTAGTATCATCAGGTACTCCGGTTCTTATCATGGTATCATCTTTAATAGAAAATGAGAAAACACTAGGGCGCTGTATGGTATAAAGTTTACATTATAGGGTTGGTGTAGATTTAGGTACTACAAACAAATATTTGTGATATTAACAAATAACTTATGTTTGCTCCTCATAGACACAGCAAACCAGCAACATATCGACATTATGTAGGAGTGTTAGATAAATTACTACTTTTCAATAAATACATGAATAGATCAATTTGTGTATGTGCTGTCGAGTTATTTATAGTTGGCTCCGTGCTAGTATCAACTGTTGTTCCAGTTTCTATCATGATAATGTCTTTGATAGAAAATGTAATAATATAAAGACTCAGTACCATACGAAGTTTACATCCTTGGGTTAATTTAGATATAGCTTCTACTTAAAAATGTTACCAACGGTACCAAACACTTTAATGTGCTCCACTTGGACCCGACAAATCAGCCACATACCGAAAATATGTAGGAGTGTTGGTTAAATTGCAGTTATTTAAGGAATGCACCAATGAAACAAATCATGTATTACCTGTTGTGCTCTCTGTAGTCGGTTCCTTGCTAACATCATCAGCTACTTCATTTCCCATCTTCATAACGTCTTTTAAATATTATGTGAGAAAAGTAGGACACAGTACAATAAGGAGTTGACATTGATGGGTTGAATTGGATATATGTTCTTCTACAAAATGTTCACAATATTATCTAATAACTTTTTTTTTCTCCACATGGATCAACATATCATGTAGGAATGTTAGGTAAATGAGGGGTAAACTTTTCTTTTTAGCATTTTAGTTCCAGCATTATTTCTCACGGATGATTAAGTAATGCGAGTGTTCGTTATTTTAAATAAATTTGTGTGAGCTTGAACAAGGTGTGTGCATTAAATGGGGCAGCCGCATGGGAGATTCAGGATGGTTAAGTGTATAAGTTTGCATTTGACAACCAAATATTGTATACTATTCAAAGCATTATTGAGAGTCTTTATCATTGATGATCTCGAAATTTAAGTGTTATCAATTAAAAATGTAGAGATGTATGTGCTTTATATATGTTATATATTGTTTCAGTTTAACTGATATGAAATGAACCAGATGATATTGGACGTAGAAGCCCCTCGTTATCATACGAGTAAACTATCTCGTTTATTCATCCACGACAATTATAGTGTTTCTGATACACAAAATTCATTGACAAGGAGTATAAAAGGCAGCACAATAAAAATACACCAACGAAGCAAAGGGTTTTACCTGTTGTGGTCTCTTCTAAGGCCAGTGTGATTGTACCGTTAGTTAAGTCATTATTTCTTTCTGTAATATCTTAAAAAGTAAATATGACGCAGTACATATTATTCCAAAAGTTGATTTGATTATGGAATAATTCAACATCATATGATGGAGCAATAACTAAGTAAGGTGCATTCATGAAATAAAAGATGGAACAAGATTTGTGTATGCATTTTTCTCAACACATTAATCACCATTGCTTCTGGATGATTCTAAATACAATCCAAGTCCTCCTGCTCCAGCAGCAAGGGCGACAATAGCTACAACCGCTACAACAAGGTGAGCTGGCTAACATTGATATGCCACTTATACATCTGAAATGTAGGTCATTAAACTCGAGCTTGAAGGAGGTGGTGTCTCTAAACACTTGTACTCAGAAACTGGTGTCTCTGAACCCTTGTACTCAGAAACTGGTGTATCTAAACCCTTGTACTCAGAAACTGGTGTCTCTAAACTCTTGTACTCAGAAACTAGTGCCTCTGAACTCTTGTACTCAGAAACTGGTGTCTCTGAACTTTTGTACTCAGAAACTGGTGTCTCTGAACTTTTGTACTCAGAAACTAGTGTCTCTGAACTCTTGTACTCAGAAACTGGTGCCTCTGAACTCTTGTACTCAGAAACTGGTGCCTCTGAACTCTTGTACTCAGAAACCGGTGTCTCTGAACTCTCATACTCAGAAACTGGTGTCTCTGAACTCTTGCACTCAGAAACTGGTGTCTCTGAACTCTCATACTCAGAAACTGGTGTCTCTGAACTCTTGTACTCAGAAACTGGTGTCTCTGAACTCTTGTACTCAGAAACAGGTGTCTCTGAACTCTTGTTCTCAGAAACTGGTGTCTCTGAACTCTCATACTCAGATACTGGCGCCTCTCCCTGGCAGCATCTGTTCTCATGCTCTTGTTTACTGGCAACTGCTATCTCCATGATCCACAAATCCGTCGCAGGACTAGTCTTATGGTTTTTAAACAAATTTTCTTGGACTGTAGTTTGTTTTTCAAATTTAGATTTAAGTATTAAACATTCTAAATTATCGAATATAATGTTAAAAACCATAAGAACAGTTCTGGGAACAACATATGAATATCTGTGCTATTTATATGAGCCTTAATGCCTGAAAGTCTGCTGTGCAAATGTGTGTATCGATGTGTTCTGTAAGTCATATGAAATATACTGTGCTACACTTATGTTACGTGTAAAAATGCTTTCACTAAAGATTAGTATAGTTCCGAAATAGTGAAAGAAAGAATGGATAAGGTTTTGGCCATATCCTTAGTATATGTAATGGCTTTGTAAATGCTGAACGACTTTTACAATATAATTTCATAGTCAGGAGTACTGAATGTTTGCCCAAACTAGCAATTCATCATACATTTTAGTATGTATTATTACAATAAAAGGGGAAATGTCATTTTACTGCCATTGTTTATACAGATTAATTTTATTCGAAACTATTCATTATACTATTTACAGAATACGAAATTTTAAGTTCGAACAGAATCTTAAGCGTTCAACAGTTTTAAGTATAAAGATCATAAATTTATCTTTTATGTGTTACATTTTATTGAAGTATTTGATATCAGTCAGATTCGAGGTAATTTATTAATGTATTTATTTATGTTGGTCAAGGTCCATTAACCTGTTTATTTATTGTTTACAGGAAGAGGGATGCAGGACTCCCGAATGGTTAGAATAAAATTTGCTATTAATGGAAACATTGATTAATAGTGAAGTATTGAATCACAAAGCTTTGAAGACATCTTCAAAAACTTGTAGAACTACACTTTTTCAAATGGGGTTTCTGATAATTAGTTCCTTGCCAAAAATTCTCTGTAATTCAACTTAAATATTCATAGCACGCATACGGACAGTCTGATATCTTTTCATTGTCACAAAGTTATGATTAATATAAACCTTTAAAATGAACCGTCCCCTGTCTTCCTGATCGCTCATTTGGATGGTTGATAAAAGTGAATAATACTGTCAACTGCAACATAAGTGGCTTTTTCTGGCTACGAATACAGAGACTACGAACTCCTGCCCCTCTCCTCTTCCTACACATAATCCCAGTCTTGATACCCCCTCCTGTACACCTCGAGCTCCTACCTGTGCTCAAACTACACCTTCTGTATATATCCTCTTCTCTTATTCCATCCTTTAGCCTCTCCCTCTCTTTTTTGTTCCAGGCAAGATCCCTACCATTTCATTATCAAATCCACCTTTTTACCTCTCATCTTGATCTTCGTGATGAGTATTCTGACGTTTGTTGAAATCCTTTTCTACATTAGTTTCAGTAATGAAGAAACCCGATATTTTTAGTAGAAATGTTTCTTTTTTCATCAGATGAACCATCTATCAACCATTGTCTTTAGCAAACAAACAGAGAATGGCAATACAATATAGGTGATGCTCATATAATTTTATTATGTTAGTATGCTGTAATAAGCACATGGCATTTCCTCAAATTAGAATGACTATTGTTGTAGAAGTCTTGGATTTGAAACAGTCAAGTGTGTCTATTAATGTGCCAGTATTCTTCTCATGAATGTGTCTTGAAAGCGACGACACAGTAGAGTATAATTGCGAGGGTACCGCTTCATTAATGATTATGTTTTAAGATTTAGAGACGTGAAATCTTCACATTTTGCACAAAATGCAAATACAATCCGCAACAGCTGATGAAACCACAAGAGTGCTATGTAACGAAACACAGAAGCGTCTAGTGGTTTTCCCTGTAGTCGCAAGTTTACTGATCATAGTTACAGTTCCTGTGATAATGCAAGTTATCGAGAATAATGATACCAACTATACAGGAGAGTTTGTTCATTAGTATTGATAATTGCTCTAGTATATTCATTGAGTCATTGATAATGTGGTGCATTTGAATATAAGGCTTATCCAATGAATAACGATTGATAGTTTTCTATCTTCTCATCATCCAGTCAAGTGGAGTTCGGGAGGAATTATGGACACGACAGGCAACGGTATGTCCGATACAATGCGACCTAAAATGAAAGGTATAACAGTCAGAACACTGCCCATATATCTGTGCCATTTGGTATTTCCCCAACTGACTAATTCTTAAAAATGAACTTGCAGTTACAAGTAAGGAAACTAGTCACTATACAACCAATTCTAGACAACGTCATACTAGAAACTCCAAACAACAATTTACAACAATATTACCTACAACTACAGAAGAACAAACACGTGAGCGTCTATTCTATATTGATATTGAGGTATTTGTTCTATCACAAACCTGAACTCAAATAGGGAGCTCCATTGATCTGAAATATTCTTTAAAAATCTTAATTTAGAACTCTGGTGTCATTCCTTTGGGCCAAACATATGTCATCCCGATGGCTGGCTTCTTTGGTTAAGAAGAGTAGGTTATTCATTGACGTTTACAACTTGGACTGAATCAGAAGAAGACTTGAAAAAAGGAAATGATAGTTTTTGGCTCGGGTTATCCATGATACACATTCTGACAACATTAGGGAAAACATTCACATTACAAGTGGAGCTAAGATCATGTGCAGAAGGGTGTGAGTCAATTAAATACCAAAACTTCAATGTATCAGTTGAAATAGAAAACTACAATTTAGTTTCGAGTGATTTGATTATACCAAACACATTTACGTATGCCATTTGCGAGAAGATTTCGAAAGACGACCGGGTAGATTATGGTTTAGACAGAATTGACCAGGCTTTTAAATACCGAGGAAGAGCATGGTGGTATCACCTTAGTACATCTGTTATCAAACCAAAAAAAGGAGATGTACCTCAATTTCAATTTCAAACTACAAATGGCGACTGGGAAAAGTACATGTTCTGGTATAACATTAGTCGTTATTTACACCCAATTCAATCCTTTTCAATGATGATTAGACCATCAGAAACCAATGACTTCATTTTAACTTAAATCATTTGTTTCGGCCATCAAGTGTCCTTCTGTTGCGCCGTAAGCGGTAAATGGGAAAGAGCAATCGATTAAGCTGTATCGAAATATTTTCTTAACCAGACGAGGGACACAATAACAAGGGCACCACTTAACATTTCCCGTTGGTCCGTTCTATATTTGTTTTATCAAAATAACCGTTATACTAGTATATGCATGGCTTGGTCTTGATGTTGCCACATGCAAATACAACCAATCTGTATTATGATGTATTTTCCGAGACCAATCTCATTATAACACCATTGTCGCTGATATGCACATTAGCATTGATGAAATAGTCGCAGGCAAGCATTTATCTTATTATTGAATCCCTGAGTCATAAGCTTGTTAAGATATGTGATATAACCCCTTGTTCTTCATGACAAGAATAATCAAATTCAAAACTGATGTTTTGTCTAAGCAAAAAAATTTAGATGCTAGCATATATATTTCATCCGTGCTATTTACAACAATTCCTTTTGGAACATAAATGCATCTGTAGAAAAAACTAGCATGTGACATACAACTCATTACGATTTGGTGTAATATTTCGTTAGGAAGATCGATGCATATAGAGTGTAAATCTTTATAATTAAATGTAAGCTTTGTCTTATACTGGTTCTGTTCCTGCGACATAGCTTATGTATCCAAGATTACTCTTCTAGTTTGGCTAGCGTCGAATCCTGACATAGGACACTTTGTATTAGAAGTATTTTCCAGCCTAGACCTTGTCTATACATACTCCCTGTCTACTTAAACTACCCTTCGTCACTTTTCTCTCAAATACTCACTCTCCCTTCTGACACCAACACTGTGTCGATCCTCTTTACCCTTTCTTACTGTCGCTTTCCCAAATTCACGGACCCTCTCCTCAATGCCGACTCTCTGGCTATTATTTCTAGAAATTTCTTGTATATCAAGACAAAAAGTGTGTGGTTACTGTATTATTTCAATTATCGCTAAATGTATATGGCAGATATATACAACCATTTGTTTGATAAGCCACAACATCCAATGCTGCCTCTTCTCCTGAGTTATCCTCTCTTAGGTTAATTTGTGTTTGTAAGCGAGAGATGTTTTATTTTGCTTATATTTTGCTTAATATACTGTCAAGACAAATTGCATTACCCGGCTTATTCAGCTCCTAATGACATAAAATCAAGACAATCATGTAACAGAAAACTAAAATGTTAAATGATTTCAACTGCTGTCACCACTGTTGTCATAGTCATGATACTTGTCATAATGGAGATTGTGCTGAATAGTTTTACTATTAGAGAGACGTTTGTTTTTATATTTCTATTTATCATAGAACACCACAATGTCGCGCAGAATGAATTGATCTTTTGCAAATTTTCTTAATACCGAACGTTGGTGCATCAGATTTTTCTTCATGTAAAAAATAGACAGTAAGTCATTTTAAGCTTATGTTGAAATGCATCTCAACATTAGACTTTCGTCATTTTGTCCAATTGCAGTTTCAATTGTACTTAGGCCCTATAAACTCATTAAGTTGTTTCTTAGGCTTTTTATTTGCTGCGATAAGGAGTTTGGGCGACAGATCAAGTTTTGTGTCCCCTTTTTGGCCAAGAAGGGGGCGGCAGGCCTTATTTTATGCAAATGGGGGCGGCAGGTTTTGTTTGTTAGTTTTTTTGTCAGGAAGAATTTAGGGGGGCGTCGAATTTGTAGGGGCGGCCTACAGCTACTAGCAAGGACACCATTGAACTTTCTGCTTTCTCAGCTGTTGAATATGGAATCACAGAAGAAAGTAAATTTTACAAGATCAATTGAATTGTTTCGTTAACAAATTTAAATGCATTCATAAATTATATAGCATACTTCATACTTCATACTACTTTTCCGAGGATACATGTCCAAAAATTATCATGAGTTTCTAACATGGCAGATATTGAGATGGTATCTGTGTTGGCTGTTTTCCGACAACCTTAACCCCTTTATGTTGTTAAATGTTATAAGCATTATAGCACCTGGCTTTTCAATAACCAATAAAATGATATACCAGTGGCAGTGGTCGGGGTTATCTGAGACAATATGATTTAATATTGCATATTAGTATACTGCTTACTACCACTCTATAAGAATGAGCATGTTGTAAGACATGTTAACAACTTCATCATTTTTCTTAATCATTCCAGCAGTGCACATTGTAATTAAATGTGTAGACATTCTTAGTTGCACCACCGATAACTATTGTTGGTTAATTTTGAAGACAACACAAATTTCACCATAACTTACATGTAGTACTGCTTTGTATCACTATTAATTTTTTGGTAGTTAAATATATGGGCATTTGATTGCAATCAAAAGGGTAATATTGATTATTTGAACTCTAAGTTTTCGCAATATTTGAGAATATAAACCTCACATTTGATTAATACTTACAACTGTTTGTTTACAGTCAATATAAACATAGAAATTAGAAATTAACATCGTATTCATTAAATTTTGTTTATTAATTTCAACAGATATCCTTTCAGTCAAACATTTCTCTTTTGTAGAAAATACACTTACATAAAGACATCAACCACAATTAATTCAAGTAATCTATGTATATTTATTTCTCGATTAAATGTTAAATCTGACCAGATTCAACTTGCCTTAGTAGCATTATATTTAAGATGTTTAATGATCCATTTGGTCAGATACATAATCTATTTCTGAGACATGGCATCTAAACTTGTATATTTCCTATATATATATAACATTGTATGTTCAGCTATAGCTAACAATTCATCAGATCGTAAGTGTTATCTTCTAATCAATATATGTATTCTGACTAGAATAAATAATCATTTCTAACCTTAATATAATTGTAGCAAAATGCGAAGTTAAATGGAGCGTCACCGGTGGTAATAGATACGAAATTACGTGTGTTATATATGGCGTACTATCATTAGTGGATTGCAAGGCAGCTTGTCTAGACTACCCAAGTTGTTATGGTGTAACATATGTTTCGTTACAAAGAAAATGTTATATTCGGGATGCCCCGTCAATTAGGGGGTGCTCCAATACCCCACTTGATATCTGGAAAATCCACGTTTTGGACAATTGGTGTGATAAAGGTTTGTTGCGGGTTTAAGTTATACCGAACCGATAGCGAATGATTTAACATGGAATCCTCACTGATTCAGAGAACCACTTGATGCAATAATAAAACTGGGGTCCACCTCAGGTTGTATTTGTGGTCTGTTGAAGTGTAAATACTAGTCAAGGAGAACTATGCCAAATATGGAATACATGTTATTTGTATCGCATTTTAAAATTAAGAATATTCACTCATCTGATATAGATAGAAATTGTCACAATGCCTGCTCATTTACCAAAACTAAATGTTGTGTTTTGATTAGGATGTACAACTGCGTGGAATAGACAGGTTCTAGGATATGCCAAAGCAAATATAAGAGGCCTTCTTCTTGGAAATGGTTCATCAGAAGAGTGTAAGCTGTGGTGTAAAACGAATAAATGTGCAAACATGTTTCGTTTGCCTGACCATACTTGCATTGCTGAGTGTTGGTTATCACAAGACTTGTACAATGTATCCGGGGCATCATTGTACAGATTGGGAGCGAATTGTGCCTCAGGTAGATTGAAAGTAGAATTATTACATCTCTAGTTAACCCAAATATGTGTGCATTGTACACAAATATTAACTGTAGCATTATATGATACATGTTGATATTCAAGGTTGCATACAAGGCATAAGTCCAACCAATCTTCCTGCCGGTCCCTTCCCTGAATGCAAGTTTCAATGTATCCAACGTACGAGACAAAGGGCTGAGTAAAATCCTCAACTGTTTAGCCATTAAACCATTTTTATTACTGATGAGTAGAAATTAGTCAAGTGTATTTCAATTTGTAAATATGTTTGAATTTGTAAAGAGTACCAACATATATAATGATGCGTTTGCAAATTAATATATATTAATGATAGCTGACAGCTGAGAATAAGACTTACTTTCCGAGCTTGTATGCAATTAATGGAATGGATTTTATGTGCATCATATCCATTTCCATGAATAAAGAAATCAAATATTATGAATTTTGAATTAGCCATCGGCTGATATGAACATATATGTCTAAACCTTTGTGTTTTAAATAACAGCCACGGAGCTCTACACAGGAGTAGTGTCAACTTTAATAACATTCAATAAGACTGATGTGACCTTCACAAGTAGGTAACTTTACAACATTTGATAGAAGTTAAGCATACTGACATATTCTCCAATATTCTCTCGATTACTTTACTGCTTGCTTTCAGCTTCAAAAATGAGTCATGATTGTGTAAACTTGGTTATTGTCATGCTGGCTTTAGCGCCCTCGTCCATTGCTGCAGGACAACAATTGTTCGGAAATTTGACTTGAAACATTCTCTTTTCTATATAATTCAATTAGCAATGTTTCATAATGGCATCTCAAATAGCTTTGCAGAATTCTCCCTTGCACCTGCATTGGAGTTCCAACCTATAGATTGTGTATTCTTTCCACTATTTTTATCAACAGATGTTGCAAATTAATCTCTCTTCAATAAAGC
>JAXGGS010178746.1:0-17096 GCA_035585475.1 Armandia brevis
CTGGCTGTGTGGTAAGGAAGGTATATAACTGTAGGATATGTCTGGCTGTGTGGTAAGGTTAGTATATAACTGTAGGATATGTCTGGCTGTGTGGTAAGGTTAGTATATAGCTGTAGGATATGCCTGGCTGTGTGGTAAGGTTAGTATATAGCTGTAGGATATGCCTGGCTGTGTGGTAAGGAAGGTATATAACTGTAGGATATGTCTGGCTGTGTGGTAAGGTTAGTATATAACTGTAGGATATGTCTGGCTGTGTGGTAAGGTTAGTATATAGCTGTAGGATATGCCTGGCTGTGTGGTAAGTATATAGCTGTAGGATATGCCTGGCTGTGTGGTAAGTATATAACTGTAGGATATGTCTGGCTGTGTGGTAAGTATATAACTGTAGGATATGTCTGGCTGTGTGGTAAGGTAAGCCAAATAACTGTAGGATATGTCTGGCTATGTGGTAAGGAAGATATATAACTGTAGGATATGTCTGGCTGTGGGGTAAGGTAAGTATATAACTGTAGGATATGTCTGGCTGTGTGGTAAGGTAGGTATATATTTGTAGGATATGTCTGGCTGTGGGCTAAGGTAGGTATATAACTGTAGGATATGTCTGGCTGTGTGGTAAGTATATAATTATAGAACATGACTTGTACTGACCTGCCTCGTCACAGTTGAGGTCACTGACCCCCCAGTAATCATTGTCCGCGGAGTGATGGAAGATATAGAAGTTTCCCCCAGGTGTTCCTCGATCACGTGTCAGTGCCCAGGTGGGGTAATCATTACATATGACGTCAGACAGGTGGTACTCCCCGGCGTGTGTCAGGTTGCCGCCAACCTGGGTAAGTTCCAAAATCTCACACGTCTCACCTGTTAACAATCAACATGTGGAATAATGATCCCTTTATATATGCGTTAAGCAGTAGTCGTTAGATGATGATAATACTGAGTTGTGTAGCTTAATCAAATAAACCTTTAAACCTTTAAACAGTGGTCGTATGTTGACAGGCATGGTGAATTTTCTCGAATTTTCAATTTGTTTCGGGCAGTCTGTGTATTTTGATGGTCTGATTCTACTCAGGTTGTACCCTTGTTTGCTTCTAAAGGATATTATTCATTACCCAAATAACGATTTGAATTATGAAAGAATTCAAAGGGGCTAGCGCGATACAATTAGATTACCCAGTATATAGAGGGGTAATATGGCAATTGTTTACATTTGTTTAGCATTGTTTAGCTACATATGTCACTTAATTCTATGCAGTAAGCAATGGGGGGCATAAAGCTAATTTTTCCATTCACTTCGCACAGCTGTGAACTCACGGACATGAAATTTACTAACAGGTTGGCAGGTGAGTAAGCAGGTTATTTCCTTATGTTCATTACTATGTTTATTTGATAAGATACGGTAATAAACATATATTTAAATAGAAATTGAAATTGGTGAGAACATGGGACAACCCAACCAGTGGTTTTACACTGATTAAATACCAACCAAGTACTCCGGAAGCGTGCAACGACCTGTATTATTCACAATTAACAAATAATCAATATCCAATTTTCTTTACGATCGATGTAGTAATATTATTTCGCATTGAAGTAAATTTGTCAGAGAGTGCTGGTCATTTCGTATAATCAGAATGCGTAGCATTCCAAGCGGTGGTATATATATATTTTTACATGGCTGGTTTCCCTGGATTACGCGGAGTGGTCAGAGATAATCAGTGATACACCGGAAACTGCGAAAATAATCTCCCTTTCTGGTCGTGCTCCGTTTGAAACTCACCTGTGGCTAAGTCTGTGTAGATCAGCAACGCCAGCACTGGACCAAAAACCGTGAATACATCCATCATACAGGAATTAAATGAACTAGCAAACTATAGGGAATGTAAACAGGGTGGTATTCCTATCCTATTCTCAGCACTAGCAGTTAAATCGCAGGTTGCATTCACTGTAATACCGAATCAAACACCGGCTACCCCGAAATCCGCTATCTTCAAACGATTCTCTTTACTACAGGTAACAGTGTAATTAATCAATGTGGTCAGTTAGATCGATCCACACGTAACATCGATATCCCAGAATCCCTCAGATCGGGTGGGAAAATTACACGGTCGATGGATGCCGGTTATTAGACGCAGGAGACAATTCCTGAGGGATTTCTGGAGCCTGCCTCAAGAATACAGGATTATTTATTCATGCACCTGCAGCATCTGGCGTATGCTGGCAAGCACGCAACATGAGAATTAGCTTTAATCCAAGAATAGAACTTACAAATCGCTGAGGATTCGTCATCTCTGTTTCTCGTTATTTAATAATATGCAGATAGAAATACAAGAGATCACCGGTATGAAGCTGCTTGTGGCGGGTGAGAAGGTGTCAACCCAATTGATATGGTGTTCGAAAATAAAGTTTGGTGATTATTATTTGTTTTAATCACATTTATTTCATCAAGATAACGCGGTATGCTTCCGAACATTATATTCATAAAATATGAAGATCCACAACACATACATAACATCAGATTACACGTATCCTGACGGTAAGAATTCTTCTAGAAGCATGTAAAGTTGGACAATACAAGATAAAATGATGAAGCGGGGTGAGGTTGGATGAATGATGTATTAATATTTAGATTTTGACGACGACGCTAGAGGTAGGTAAATGTATTTCCAACCCTCCTGTGTCATATACATGGTGGTTGAACTATATATTCCTGGCAAAATTGCCTTTTCTCTGGGAAGGGAGATATAGTTAAAGATATATTTAGAGTATATATATATATTAGTGAGGCGAGAAGCGACCCCTTTCTATGCCCCCTCGGAGGTAGAACACGTGATCTAAATATTTGAATTATGCGTAGGACCCGGCCACAGATGCATGTTATTTCTTTATTTCATTCATTTAATCATGGCAATGATCTCATATGATAGCACGAAACTTTCAAACCCAATAAACCGCAAGATTTATTTCCTGCCAGATCGTTTGGTCCGATTATTGGTCCATCTTAAAGTACTAGTTTTGGTTTTGGTTGTTATTTCTAAATACAAACAATAATCTTCTTATCAAAATTTAAATTGCAATGAAATTAGTGGGTTACATTGTGAATATGTACATTTATTTGTTTTCGGATTAACTGTATACATTATAAATATTTACATACTTATAAGTGCAATAAGTACAATCGATTCCGTTCATATTAAGTCCTCAAAATCAAAAGAATAACAAACAGCTTTGCCTCCAGACATTCCAACTAGCAGCCGTTTACCGTCATCAGATACAGAAACACTATATGGCTGCTCACCCCCAAGTTGTTTCATTGTCAATAAGATTTCCCACTTTTCTGCATCATCCCACCAGAAACACACAACTCTGCAGTTATTTGTATCACATACAATGGTTCTCCCCCAGGGATCTACACAAACACCATGAGGTAGCCCTAACTGTCGATCCCCACCCCCTATAGTACCGACACTTCTGATAAACACCCCTGTACATGTGAATAATTTTATACAATTATTTCCTTTATCACTAACGACAATGTTACATGTAGTTTCATCTACTCGCTGATGACAGAGAAAGTTCGGGTAATCAAATTGTTTGTCGTCAGAACCTTGAGACCCGAGTTTAAGCAACACCTTCCCAGTGTCACTAGATATGAACCATAAACAAAGTTTACCAACGTCTGCGGCTATGTAAACATCTCTGGCCGGACAATAAGCTACATCAGTTATCTGTGCCGATCCTGGAATTTCTATTTGCATTATTTTGTTATTTTCTTTCGACACACATTCTAACCCCCCACACCACATAGCCAATATAAAACCATCTTGCTTTGTATCATGACAAAAACTGCATCGTAACAACTTAGGCTCTATCGTTAAACTGCGAGATATTATCCCTGACTGACTTATATTTATTAATTTGCTATTCTCTCCTTCGGTTCTAACCCACCACCCAGGTTCATTGCTTACAGATACTATTCCAGATGCGCGTGAGCCTACATCGATCTCCCAATCAGATTTGTGTTTAAGCATGACTCTCCTCTTGTTAAATTTGACTACCTCTGCGCTACTTGTATCAATATATTTTGCAGTATTAACGAAATCTTCTCTACTAGGTGGACTAGATATACTGGTTAGTTTGGCATGATCCAAGACCGGACGGGCGGGAACTCTGTGATACTTATTTTTCCAGCGAGCGGAGTCAGTTGAATCGCTTTCTGACTCAGATGGTCCGTAACCAGTGTTAAACAAAATCAATGATTTTGAAAATAAGACTAAATCTTTCACTTTATCGTGAAGAGAGGGAATCTGACTGGGCGTACATACAGGAACTGTATTCTCGCTTAACGTAGGAAGTTGATCGGCTGATAAAACAATGTCAGGCGCAGAATTTCTTTCCTGAATACTCGTAATAAACGTGGCTAAACTTTGCCTTGTTGCTATCATATTCTCTATTTCATCCTCGTATAAGGCTAACTTTTTTAACTCAGCTAACTTTGTTTCATCTAAATTCTCTAAAGCCCTATCGAAATTGTCAACTACCTCCTTTCTAACATTGATTAACTCTCTTTTACATTTATCAAAGCAATCGCTAAGAGATTTGACACTTCTACGAACATTAGATTTATGTTGTTTAAGCGGCTGATCACCTTTTGGCAAGTTTCCAACATAACTATCGAGTTTGCCTTTGCGTTCCTGCACAAGTTTGTCGTCATCGATGTCTATCACATGATCGTTCACATGACTTGAGTCCTCACACACCGAGCAGAGCCCTTGACGACAGTCACAACAATAAAACGTTATCAGCTCATCAGGGTGTATGCTACAAAGTGTTCGCTTTGATATAGTGAATAGTTTGTGCGTCTCATTCCTTTTCTTTTGCTGATGTTTCGACATGCATTGATCACACAGATTTTTAACGCATGACTTGCAGAATGTTGACGAAGAGTTGGGTGTTTTGCACAAGCCGCATGTTTTAGAAATCATGCTTACGTCTGCTCCTGTAGAAATATACGCTGTAACATTTTCTAATTCGTCCTTGAGAATCATGGGTTCTGGAAGTTTCCCTACCGCTAGTTTGTCCTTGAAAACTGTCTCTTGTCTGCACACAGGACAATTGAGTGTATTCTTATTCAGCCACTGTTCCACACATCCTTTACAGAACACATGGTTACATGGCAACACTTTTGGTTGTTTAAATTCTTCAAAACAAACCGGGCATTTGTTTCCGCCTGTAATCTCAATTTCAACCCCCGTCGCCATTTTGTGAATCCGTGACAAGAATCTCCGGCTGACGCTTTCACTACACTGGGTAACACTGAGTTGCACGAAGCTCTTTTAAGTGTAGCTGTTCAAACATCGGCCCATGGGCTCGTGATTCCCCACGCTGTATTGTACTTTATGACATAGAGACATGTCGACTCTTGCCAAGTAATACATGAGTTCGGCTATAATTAGATCGCCTAACTCACGTATCAGTCTGAATGCCCGTATATAATTATCACATGATATATTTAAGAGCGCAGCTGTTGTTAGGACTTCGCGCGACCCAAAAGACACACTCGATCCGCTGCATTAACTATGTCAAGTCCAAACACGCATATTATGTTGCGTGAATATGCTTTAAAACGTGTATGCTTTAAGCTAATATTTGATTTGGATGTCTGCCAGGGATTACATTAACATATATAAAGAGATAGGATAGCGGTCTGAGGTGTCAGTAGTGCGTTTAAAAACATATATATTTAATTCTGTGTGGATACTGCTTTTTATATTTTGTCGAAGGAAGTTTCGTGACGAATTTGGCTGAATGCTAATTAATGTTGTGGTATTTGTTAAACATGATAATTCCCAATTCACGTTATAAATGGATCTGATTTAACAATATTAAATTTATCTTTTTTATATTTGATATCCCAGTAATATAAACAATATATTTGTCAATGGCAATGGTGGCATTGTCTAAAATGCAGTAGAGTTAACTTAGTCCATAGTTTGACATTTTCATCACTGGTGAGATGTTTCTTATTAAGGTAAAACACCTGGTAGTTACTGATAGTGAGAGACATCAGTGGCAATATTCGATTTCTGATGTCTGTATCCAAGTCGGTCTCTGAAAATTTATTTAAACTGGTGTTAGTCCCATCTATAGAATAATTAGTTATGATAGGCAGTGTCTCACTAGTGACAAAACTGGAATGGGCGGATATACCTGAAGAAACATTCAGCTCAGCCCGTGACATTTGTATTGAACTTGCACTGGTGAGAGCATATGCAACAGTTTTAATGGTATTCACAAATGTTTCACTGTTAGATCGGTGATACGGGCTTTGAAAAGTTGACAAAGATTTTCCTTCTGGTCCAATCAGGCTGGTAGGTTTCAATGTGAGGCTTTCCAGTCTGGAGGTGTAAAAATATCTCCCTGTACTAAGAAAGGTCCGGTCTGATACAAAATTGGAAATTGGTCCTCTTGTTGAAATCCACGGTCCTGTATTTGTATCAAGTCCCTTAATTGTATAATGCCCTGTACTAGTAACAGGCACTGTACTTGTATGAGGTCGTTCACTTGTATGGGGCCTTGTACTCGCAACATTTCCTGTATTTGTAACATGACCTCTATTTGAAAGATGGCCCGTACTCGCCACATGACCTGCACTTGTGTCATGTCCTGTAGTTATCCAAGGTCCTGTAGTTGCTATAGGTCCTGTATATGTCAAAGGTCCTGTATTTGTCGTAGACCTTTTAATGGTAAAATGTTCTGTACTTGTAACATGTTCTGTTCTTGTAACATGCCCTGTACTTGTTTCATGTTCTGTACTTGTAGCATGTTCTGTACTTATAACATGTTCTGAACTTGTAACATGTTCTGAACTTGTAGCATGTTCTGTACTTATAACATGTTCTGTACGTATAACAGGTTCTGTACTTGTTTCATGTTCTGTACTTGTAACATGTTCTGTACTTGTTTCATGTTCTGTACTTGTTTCATGTTCTGTACTTATAACATGTTCTGTACTTGTAACATGCCCTGTACTTGTAACATGCCCTGTACTTGTTTCATGTTCTGTACTTTTAACATGTTCTGTACTTATAACATGTTCTGAACTTGTAACATGTTCTGAACTTGTAACATGTTCTGAACTTGTAGCATGTTCTGTACTTATAACATGTTCTGTACTTATAACATGTTCTGAATTTGGAACATGTTCTGTACTTGGTACATGTTCTGTACTTGGTACATGTTCTGTACTTGGTACATGTTCTGTGCTTGGCACATGTCCTTCAGTTGTATCAGGAATTATGATGACTGTAGAATCTGAAAAAAAACGCGATAATTTATTACAAGATGGGGTCATTTGGAGGCATTATGCATATCATATCCTACATCATGTCTAACAGTTTATGTTCATACCCCAATAACAGAAAAAGGGCCAGTTCGAACACGTGATTTCAGTTATTTTTGTTCTATTGTATCCACCTGAAATTCAGATGATAGATTGTACCTGGTGGTAGTGTAGTCACTGTCTCTTTATCGCTCTCACAGAGACAGTACTTCCTCCTGCCCGCGGCATCACACTGGGCAGGAGAGTGACCTGCCCAGATCCCGGTGTGTCGGTAGAGGGCGCAACCATCAGAGCTCAAATCTAGCGCACTGTCTGCTGGGTAAAACACGTTCTCTTCCCCTGTTCTTCTCCACACCCAGGTGCTGCCATCTGGCGGTAAATACAAACCAAACCAAACACGTGTATCCACAGGAATGCTGGGAAATAACAATGAAAACCCCTGGCTATAAATCCTTCAAATTTACGTACAAACCAGTACAACTACTTGCTTATCCTTGCAATTTGTAGCAGGAGCTATCAGTATTGTTTAGATTTAGATTTAGTGAAACGGAAATATAACATGGGAGCATGGGAGTTGTGTGAAATATCGATGTACAAATGATAAGATGCTACCCAGGTTAATTTAGTTTTAACATAAATGACTTCTAGGTATTTATTTCCCACAGAACGGAGTTTCCGTAAAGATGTCTTCAATATGAATACACTAACTGTCCCAGCATCGCCTCACTCTCTCCTTCTGATGTGAGCTCGGCCAGATATTCTGATTCCGGACAGGATGCGTCAGTGTTTGTTGTCAGCGTTTCTGTCAGACGATAACAGGAGTCTCCATATTCCCAGGAACCAGAAGGGCAAGCTAATATACGCGCTGAGGAAAGAACGAAACATATACACACATAAGCAGGCAAATCATTAAGAGAGCACTTACATATTGGTGTATCTATTTTAAGTGACATAATTTCGTGACATTTCAAGACTGATATAGCAAGCAAGCTGCATGTATCATTCTTTAACCGCAATTAGTGTCTCCTGACATTATGTAAGTACAACTGAGAAGATATAAAACTCACTAGTCTGATACAGCCAGAACATGCAAATCCAAAAACATTCCATATTCTTTACGTGATATATAAATCAGGATTGCAAATCCACAATTTGCACAGTAAGAACGTTTAGCGAGCAGGATTTTGCAAACAATATCTCAATCCACGACACTGTCGAACATTGTAATCTCATGATTGCAAATTTCGAGGAATCGGCTGAATATAGCCAGGAAATTATATACTGGTTGTTTGCACTCCATCGATTCTGCTTTGTTTGCTTGATGTGACTAATGCAAAAAAACACTAGTCTTCGAGCGCACTGCCAGCCGATCGATGTCGTTTTATTTTTATATGTGTGTTCACCACTTTGACTTTAGTGTTTTACCGGAAAGTGGATAAGTTTTCATGCTTAAAATATCAAAGTGTGAACCGAGTTCTGTAAGCACTCGGAAATCTGCTCCATTATTCATTCTCAGATAGAAATAGGCACATCTGGAAAAATGATTTTAGATACTCTATTCATAATCATGAAGACTTTCTGTGCTTAATTTTTTATCTTATATACACGGAGCTCTGTCTTCTGTTCCCGCTGCCGTGTATTTGTCTTTATAATTATAATGATAGTTGAAATTAAAGTTATAATAATAGTTATAATCATAGTTATTTGTATAGTTATTTGTATAGTTATTTGTATAGTTATTTGTATAGTTATTTGTATAGTTATAAGTATAGTTATAAGTATTGTTATAAGTATTGTTATAAGTATAGTTATAAGTATAGTTATAAGTATAGGAACTTAATCATAGGAACTTAATCATAGGAACTTAATCATAGGAACTTAATCATAGGAACTTAATTACAATATTAAAACCCGCTTCGCAAACGACAGACCAAGAAACATTGGGCCATCCAAGTGATATTACCAGGGCACTATTTGTTTTATTGTGAACTCAAATCATGAAAAAAATGTTGATTATCTAGCACGTTCCAGATATTCTTAACTATATATTTACACTAATAAACCATGTGGTCGCTTGAAATGCTTGAGTCCGAAAGCACGATACAGTATGTCAGTGTATGCCTTAGATGAAGCTTAATTTAGGAAATTACCACTATCGTTCCTCAAAACATTTACAATAGTTGTTATCATTTATAGCCTAATTGACAGATTGTTGTGTGTAGTTGTGCATTCATTCATAGTCAGGTGTAATATGTATATGCTCGAGTCATTTCGCTTCTATGAGGGTGGTGTACATGGCGCTGAGTTGCTCGGTCCGCGGCAGGGAACATTCAGATGGGGATTTACGTAATTGTTGTAGTTAATTTTTGATCGCGAAATGACAATATGATCCCGGACGTTTTTAAAACTAGTTTATGATGAGTCACTTGTCACATACACACAAAAACATTAACGTGTGCAGTGAATTTTGATAGAAGCGACATTGATATCGTTAAGAACCGTGCACTTGGGGTTACATAGTTGGCAAACATTTGAGCAAATAGAATTACATACATTGATTGTGCCACAGCGGAAAATGGACGACGTATATCATACAGGAATGCCACTATCACATGAAACAATACCCAGGCACATATCTCGCTTCCAAGTCTTTTCATAATCTGGATATATGTGAACAGTTAACAAAAAATTTCCGAGTCTGGGATATATATATATATTAATATTAAGAGCCCGTAGACTTCAACAAAACTCAGATCTTAGGTCGTATAGAATTTCAAGACACTCAACTTGCCAACTTACTGGATTATTAAAACAAGGTTACTTTAGAGTATCAAAAACGAAATGTACTTGATAGGTCGACCAGGTGAAACTGTACATAAGTGCAATTAAGACTTGGCATTCTTTAGACGCGAATCTTACATTTAGCACATCCATGTAGGTGTATTGTGTACATTTGGAGCCACAGAAGTTCGTTTTCACCCTGTGATAGTCCTATTTTATTATCCACCGGAAATACTACGCCATGCATTAGGACATCCGACATCTTTAAGTTTGGCATGGGGCTTGATCCTGACTTTGCCGTTCTAAGATCGATGGTTTGGGGAACTACGTCAGCAGTTGTGTATGATTTACTACTCTGTCGATCAGTCTCAGTAGTTCTAACATCAGAGATTCGTACCATACCGCTGGAGGTTGAAGCCGTATCGCTCGGAGTAGATTCCCATCGCTGAACCGTGTAACCACCACTTGTTCCTCTGCCGTTGGTTGAATAAGGGTTGAATCGCAGGCTAGAGGCAGTTGTTGATGATACGTTCGAAACCAAGTATTTGAATGGTTTGCTCGAAACATCTGGAGTAGATCTAACGGATGTCATGTATTTCCATGGTTTGCTTGAAGACGTTTTCAAAGACAATTCTAAAGTATTGTATTCGTATAATTTGCTTGAAGTATTGACATTGGACATATTTGTAGTCATGTAATTCGATGGTTCTTTTGTGACACTTATTTTTCTATCTGAGCTCAGGTTGATCAATCGTCTAGCTCGCGTGTATAAGGTGCACAGCGGGATGGCGAGTGCTGTTGGAGATGTCAGCGGCCTCATCCAGGGTATTTGAAGATGCATCAGGAGAATCTGAATTGCTGACTCCATGCATATCAGATTGTTGGTCGTTAGTAGATACTTCATCAGTGTCTGGTCTGTTTGTAATCAGAGTCTCAGGTGCTGTTTGCGCGGATACAGTTGTCGATTTAAGAGTGGAGCCATCAGTGGTGGTGTTTAGTTCCTCAACTGTAGAACCAGTTCCAATCATCAAACCAACACTTGCTACATCGGCCTCGCACAACGTGTCTTTCACATGTGCAGGATGTGCACACCAGCTATAATGACCTCCCCATTGTCCGGTGAATGTTATGTAAAAACAGTAATCCTGGTATTGATCTATATCATGGCTGGCTGGAAAGTAGGTCACACAAGCTCCGGACTTCCATGCCCATATGTCGTTACAATGTTCTGTGTTGCCATTGGCAGCCTTGGCCAGTCCAATCCAATAGTCCTTGTCATTCTGCAACCTGTTTTTTAACAATCACCAATTATAGAGACAGCTTTATTGATGAACATAGTTTGGTCATCCCTTTCCTCATTATGTAAATGTGTTGTTTTGAAATGTCATATTAAGAACACTGAAATTGATTCGCACTAATATTTGAATATTACTTTACCTTCCTGGCAGGGACTCATCTTCCCTAAGTGAGTTTATCTCTATAAGATACCACGGATCAGGGCAGAGCGCTTCGCTGTTGATGGTTGGAGGCCCCACTATTCTGTAACACGAGTCCTCGAATTTCCAGGATGATTCAGGACACACCCACTCCCCAAAGGCAATTCCTGGAAATTGAGGTACAAAATATTCCAGATTGAGTTCAATGTGCTAACCGTTTCATTAAATTAGAATATTACTTATTCTGCATGTATACTGAATAAAACGTCCCAATCTTATAACGATATAAGGAATACATACCAGTAATTAATGAGAGCGCAACGATCCTCTCCAGTGAAATCATTCTTTCAGATGTATTCAGAACACGCTATATCGAAATTTCAGAAACCTAAACGTCAGAGTTCTGTTCTCTCTCGAGACTCCGTTGGTCGGAAATACTTTACCATAATTTAATGACATTCGCTTGAAGAAAAGACTAATGCATATAAAATATTTTGTTCATAATCTATATAAAATTAACCTCAAGTAAAATCATATATTCTATATCTAAGCAACCCTGATTAACAAATCACACAAGGAGAGACATTTTTTCCCGATCCGACTAGAATGATCAATCACTGAAGACATAATACTTTACACAAATTACCATATTAATTATTCATACTCCCTCTCCGTATAATGTCCAGAATATAAACGTAAATGCCACCATTAGCCGGCATTGTCTCTACACAAAAAAAATTCACGTCAATGGGATCCAGAGCGTATCTAGAGTTAGTTTTATATCCGAGTATGTATCACTGTTTACTGAGCCTTTCAAGCCGATAGATACTTATTTTGCTTAGTGAAACCATGTGGTTTATTCAATGATGGTAAAAATAGTGGCAGCATTGATTGTATATTCCTTCACAAATAGTTGACACATATATTTTGTGTATATAAAACTAATTGAGTGTCACGTTGTTATGATAGAGAGAGGTTTGTTTTTATTGTAGCAAGCTCTGCAAGAAAATTGTGTACATAAGTCAGCTTCATGATGTCACTATACCTTGCAGTGCGGGTATGCGCGGCGGGAAAGCCCCCTCTTCTTCGCGCTCCGGCCACTCAGAAAGCCCCTCCTTTTTCGTCACGCCGCTCGCTAAGGGGTATATTTTGCGAGCGGCATTCAGCCCCGCATCCCGCTCGTAATGCCCGGGCAAAGTGCATCTCCTCATTCACGCTGCTCGGCTCTTTCTGTAGGCGGGATTAAAGAGCTAGGATAGCCCCATTTTTCACGTAAATCAGCTCGGAAAGCCCCCCCCCCCCTTTTTTTAAATGACTCAGCCCGGATTGCCCCCGAATTTTGTATTCGGCCATCAAGTCGGAATGAAATAAACCGAAAGGCGTGTGAGTTCGTCCGTGTTAACAACATATAATACGATGTAACTAAATCGATAAACCCGAGGCTAAATCAGCAGCACGGAGAAAGTATAAACCGGGATCTATAGACACGTGCCATATTCTACATGTTATCAAAAAAGTAGGAAAGGATGCTTTCCTGCAGAAGACAAAATTAACTTTGACATCGGGATAAACCCACTGACATGCATATCAGCACAAACTACGTAGTATTATCATATGTATTAAGGCCGCACACAATTAATAAAAAGTCTTCCAGATGTGCCCGTACGTCTGAGAAACCCCCCGCATATCGGGTTTGTTTACCGTTTCTAAAAAGAAGAGAAATGGCTGCCCACATTGCCGAATACATCAATTAAAGAAAAAAACGCCCTCCAGTACCATCCCCGAGGTGCACCAAAATAACCAGAGAATCATGGAAAAAATTCGCCGCCCGCACTACCGTCAATAAACCTGAGAAACATTTTATTACATTTTATATGGCCTAAACCACTATATATAGCTTGTCCGCGTCAATAAAATAATACGATGTTACTAAATGGATAATCGCCATGATAAACTAAGACTAGGTACGCCAAGTATAAAGCGGGATTTATAAACACATGCATATGACATATTATACAGGTTAGTATAAGCCCACTGGCATGCACTTTAGTACTGACTACTTGACATTAATACATCTATCAAACTCTACTAGATATCAGGCCCACATTAAACAAATATGTCACGTCCGTGTTTACCTTTGAACTATGACCTGATTCACCGCGCACTATAACAATGGGGTGAACTTTGGCGCGATGATTTGTGCGTCTCCTGTTTAGAGATAATAAGTGCATGTATAGCTGACTGAGCGTGTGACAGGAGCTAGGTTACCGACAAGGATCTTATAGCTTTATATCTCTACCGTGCACAACTTATATCTAATATCATATATATATATATATTCATAAACTAGCACTAGTAAACAGCTTCACAGAGCAGGCAGAGAAATAAGGTACGTGTGATGATATTATGCTGTGTATCATTCACCTTAAGGTGTTTTAATACATGTATACATGTGAAGGTAAGATGTCGTTACCTAGCTTAAGACATGTATGTGATATCATGCACGTTAAGATTGCATGTACGTACATGTATGTATTAGTCATGTATTGTAGATATGCAATATAAGCTCTGCCTTAGGCCTATCTGAGAAACATTGTACCGCTTAATGGATGGTTATCTCACTCCCGAGCAGCCCATACTCTTCCCGATAGCCGGGGCTTTGTACGATATTACATTGCCATTACTAGAGTATTATAACATTGTTATTACTAGAGTATTATAACATTGTCATTACTAGAGTATTATAACATTGTCATTACTAGAGTATTATAACATTGTCATTACTAGAGTATTATAACATTGCCATTACTAGAGTAATACGTACGTAAGGCTGATTGTAAATGCAAACTATGAGTACATGCATGCATGTGACCGTGCAGGGTCAACGAAGCTCTAGACATATAATAATATTGCATGATAAATATGATTTATAAACGCAAGCCCATCTGTATGTTATTCTATCTATAAGCATAAATATATATATATATATATGTAAATAAAATTCCCAGCACTGACTCGCATAAACATCCTATACGGCGCCCGAGCTCTGGCCTAAGAATAATATTATATGATAGACAATATCTATATAAGGTAATACATGTTACACTTGGCACCGATCGTCGCGTAACAAATACTTGTATATATCTCTCTATATATATAGACTGCACTCTTACTTATATGAATATGTATTACAAAGAAGCATGATGATGTATAAATATATATATATATATACATGCATGTATGTATGTTAAACACCTTTAGTTATAAGTCTGATAAAACAATCACTATATTTTCTAGCATTAAAGAGGCGTGTAACTATATGATCGATACAGACATGTCCATCTAATTAAATGTTAATGTTATTATAATTTATTACAGCGAGCCTCAGGATGAACATTACGGGGAGTGTGCTGACGCTGGTGGCAGCGGTTGCCATGGCAACCTATATGTTTTACGGTTTCGGGCAGCTGCCACGAGAGCTGCACGAGTCGGATAAAGTGTTTCCGGAATATCTCAAACGTAAAGTTGGCAGGATTCTGGTGAGTTGATTAATCTGTCTCCCGGAAATGACGTAATCTATAAAAACTAAGCATTGCCCAACTAATTCCATGCATAAATTAACATACATTAGCTATGGGATACTAGAATCAAAAAATCATTCTGTTGTTAATTACCCTTTATTTTTTATATATTTTTTTTGTTGAAACGAACAATTATCCCATTTTGTGTTCTCTATTTTTCAGAGTAATTGGGCGTACACGTTTGGTATGGGGGATGTTGTCCCGACCGGGAGATCTCTGCAAACAACTCGTTTCCTCAGTTCTCCCAAACCAGCAAACTTCTCTGGTGTCAAGGTAATTATTCTGATCTTATTCCTCGGAAACACATATTCCGTTATATACATTATTGAGATTGAAGGAAAATAGTTTGCGCTTACATAATCAGAACGGCTATAATGAATTATAATATATTTTACATACCACCGATGACACGATTATAATCAATAAAATGAAAGTTATGAGATATTTGGCGGTTATAATTAATTATATTATATATATCAGACGAGTGATGAAATATTTAAAGATTATAATTATTTATATTATATATATCAGACGAGTGATGAAATATTTGACGGTTAAAATTATTTATATTATATATATCAGACGAGTATGAAAAATTTGACTGTTATTGATATTTGTATCATATTTATATTATATGTATCAGACAAGTGATGAAATATTTGACGGTTATCTATATTTGCACCATTTTTATAATATTTATATCAGACGAGAGATGATATATTTGGCGGGGTGCCTGTGCGGATCTACAGACCAGAGAGTGACGTCACTAACGGACCAGCGTTTGTGTGGATACACGGCGGAGGCTGGGTCTGGGGATCAGTCAGTAAGTTCAATATGTAATAATACTTACTTTACTTCATACTGCTTATGTTAAGTAGAGAATCAGTCTAGGGTTCAGTTAGTCAATACAATTTGTCATACTCCTATCTTAACTTCATACTGCTGTTCTGCTGTTCAATCGTGGTGAATTGATGGAAACTTAATTAATTAAGTTAGTGAATGCGTAAAATCTTGATAAATCAGGACACATCTAACAAGTTCGCATTATGATTAAGTCATTTCTTTTTCAACAAATGAACAAAAATTTAACAAAATCAATCTTAATTACCATAGCTCGTGTAGAATATATTAATAAAATGCTGTAATTTATTGCTCAGATGGGGATGATTATCTGATAGCTGAGATGACCAGACGACTTGGGATCACATTCGTCTCCATAGAGTAAGTGAAACTGGTTTCTAGTTTTAACAACTGCTCATGTTATCACCCACCTTTAGTAATATACATAATAACAGTCACTCTGGTCAAGCTTTGAGATACTAGAGATAAACATAGCTTCCGTCTTTTTGTACTCATGATATAGCCTACACTATACACTATATACTACAGAAAACAATATACCATGTTCTAAAATATATTTTATAATATATAATACAAATTAATCAATCATCGTTACATAAATATATGTGAATACTTAAACATATATCCATGTACATTTAGGAATACATGATTTAATGAATATACATATATATATTAACTTGATTAGAATCCCTACACTCCCTTATCATGCCAGTCAGTGATGCGGTTCATATTCACGCTGTATTACTCTGTCTCTTTCCTGACCGAATTGTTTTTATATTTAAGCACAGTTACGTGTTTTTATATTTGAGCACAGTTACCTGTTTTTATATTTGAGCACAGTTACGTGTTTTTATATTTGAGCACAGTTACGTGTTTTTATATTTGAGCACAGATAGATGTTTTTATATTTGAGCACAGTTACGTGTTTTTATATTTGAGCACAGTTACGTGTTTTATATTTGAGCACAGTTACGTGTTTTTATATTTGAGCACAGTTACGTGTTTTTATATTTGAGCACAGTTTCATGTTTTTATATTTGAGCACAGTTACATGTTTTTATATTTGAGCACAGTTACATGTTTTTATATTTGAGCACAGTT
>JAXGGS010178857.1:0-31966 GCA_035585475.1 Armandia brevis
GTGAGAGCTCTCAGGGAATGATTGTGTCAGGGGATAACTTGGTGTCTGTTGCGGAGGGGGGGGGGGCTCTCTGGAAATGGGTGTGTTAGAGGTTTACTGAATGTGTGTTGCGGAGGGGGTAGCTCTCAGGGAATGGGTGTGTCAGCTGATAACTTGGTGTGTGGCGATGGGGGTTAGCTATCAGGGAATAGGTGAGTCAGAAGATCATTTGGTAGGTTGCGGAGAGGGGGGGGCATAGCTCTCAGGGAATGGGGGTGTCTGAGGATAATTTGGTATGTATTGTGAATTGGGGGGGGGGGGGGCAATGGACAATAACCCAACTTTAAGTGTGGCAGGGGTGTGGCCACAATTGTGTGCTTTCCCCTCTTTAAGTTAAGGCAAACCACTATCTGATCAAATGTTTCGGTAGGGCTTAGGAAAAAACATAACTGGTGTCATCATTCGAAGAAACCAATTAAACCTAATACTTTTTACTATAGTTACTAGCAATACTGCGGGTAACTACAGCTAGTACAAATAATTTGATTATGTTTTATATCATTTCCACGCCAATATCATGTTGTTTTATAATGATTATTTCAATTTTACCCTAGTCATGAATAACAATAGATGGACCCACGTTACATCAAATGCCACGCTCTATTGAACCGCTGTTGTTATAGTTTTCAATAAATGTAGGAATCGCACGTACTTTTCAGGCGTCTGCCGATCTCCCTGTTTGTGATCATACTGGCGAGTTTGCTGTTTGAGTAGGCCTCCTGCGGGCTCCAGTAGTTCAGCAGCATGGGATCCGCCAGATCGATGTAACCGCTCGCCGTCCGGTGGTTGTCCGATGTAACAGTAATTACTCGCGAGGGGGCGCCAGCAAGCAGTTCGTCCAGCAGCTTCAGCGTCACGTAAAATGGTCCTGCAAAATCAAACACAGCGTAATGTTAAAAACTGCTTAATTCAATGCGGATTGGTTTGAAACATGAAGGAAGGGGTGGGGGGGGGGGGGGGCGCTGCAGGCTAACACACCCAAAAGGTGTGAGCATTGATAGATAAGTGTGAAAAGTTACAGGTAGATAAATCTCCATTAAAGCGCAGATAAATGGTGGCCAGCTCTGCCTGTATTATAAGTGTTAGGTGTTAATTAAAAGGCCATGACACAGCGGTCCGGAGGAAGCCGATGAGAGAAAGTCTAAGCGTGAGTTTCTTACCGAGATGATTGACCCCAAACATGGTCTCGTGACCTTGCAAAGTTTCGGTCACTTCGTATTTCATAACTCCGGCGTTATGCACTAGAATATCTAACTTGGATTCCTCTGAAATGTAAACCAATACATGCTATTCAATACAGCCAATTTCTACAACGATATTTGACTATAATATATCATTCACTTACGAAAATCTCTAATTAACACGATGATTTACTCGATTATTGCAAATTGATGATTATTTTTTCCTATTTCAACAGTTGATGCAGTTATAACCTAATAAAACCAAAATATCTTGTCTATTGTGGCATGTTGTCGTGGCACGTGTCCTCAGGAGCTTACTTTTCTTGAATTCTTCAATGAATCCGTCCATATGGTGACGGGCCGCGTAGTCGAGCTTCATGATGGTGACGTCATCTTTGTTTATCTCGGGGTGGCTTTTCACCAGCGCGTTCGCAGCATCCAGCCCCTTCTTTAACGTCTTTGACGTCAGGTAAACACGTGCCCCTACGTAATGATTATTCTGTGACGTAATAACAAACAACGCTGGTCGTCGGGCTTAAATGTTTGTTTTAATACCGAAATTTTGCGTCAGCAATAATAGACTTGTGCTTGACCTTATTAAAATTTGCTGAAAATTCACAACGCATAATTAATCAAATCGCATGTTCGGCTTTGAATATTAAATAAAGGCGAAATTAAACCAATGATCTGGTATCTGTTGTACAGGCCTGAGTTTAATGTGACTGAGCCGGTGGCAGCAGGGTGGAAAGTGATTGAATAATTGATGCGCATCGATCACTGTGTATTGATTATTGTGTACCTCTCTTGGCCATCTCCGCCGCTATCTCCCGTCCTATACCGCTGGTCGTGCCAGTAACCACCACCACCTTGCCATCTAACCGCGTGCTCTTCTCGCACACAGGCCCGTTGATGTGCTGCCTGCAGATTAATTCATCAAAGCAGTAATTTAACGTATTATAAATAACACTCATTGATAACGTAACTATTGATATAATCCTCAGAATCAATCGGTATTTGGGGGTGACTCTTGTGATGTTTCGTATTTAGAAAATATAGACCGATATCACAACTTATACACAAATTCCGGTATTTACGGGGTATATGAATGACTCGTTGAGAGACCATTTCTCAATTACAGGCTATACATGTACACGTATCGATAAATAGAGAAATATGCTAAATAAATATAGCAATGCAGTAGACCTCCAAATTGGCGGTGTGCGCAGGTTTAAATCCTCTCTAGCATCTACATTTCATGTCCCGTTTAATTTTAGTCAACGATTCGAGGGTTTGGATAATAAATATATATCAAGTCCACGTTTAAAATTACATGCATTTGCATTCTGTTATTCTAGAAATTAAATGATTATTTATCAAATAAACCACCGATAGCGAATACACCTACTTGAGAAAATAAATCAGGACACCCAACACCGCCACCGTTCCTGAGGTGGAGAATAACCCCATTCTGTGTATATCGTCTGTACAATTTGCACCGCGCTTTTCTTCTCGATTCCCTTCAGTGGTTCGCGCTCGACAAGGACCAGTCACCGTGAGAATAAAGACGGAGAACGGGTGATTTTATACCGCGGGTTTCGTGCGCCTCTTCCCTCAGATCTGATCTACTGATGCCTAGAATTTCCCCTGGAATTCACCAGAATCCGGTGCGCACCTGGACTTTGTTTACCTGTGGTGTGCGATATCCAATCACGCAATCATCTGGCGCGTGGCGTAAAATCAGTGGTCCGTGTAGAGGTCAGAGGTCAAACGCCAGAAGTCAAGCGTCAGAGGTCACAACACCATCACGCGAATATAGAGCTACAGTAGAGCGTTGGTAAAACGCGGGTAGTGATGGACATGCCTCGAAATCCGCGTTATAACGAGTTGGTACGCATTGCTACGCTCTAACTTTGATCCGAGGTATAGAAAGCAATCATAGATCCAACTCAAGTGACGTGAGCGAGCCACGTTATATCAGATCTCAGTATACACCGGGTCGCGTTATGTCGACAGTCAATATTGTAACGGATGATATTGGTGTTAACCAGATCATGCACTTTCTGTTCATTTGAGCATGTTTATATATCGATACTTAAGATTTAAAAGGCATCCATTAGATCTTACTTAACATTGAATAGGGGATATATAATATCCCTTATCTATTTATTTATTACATTTCGTTAAGCTCCAGATGCAAAAAATTGTCAAAAGACAATTCCATTAAAAATCTAAATTAAATAATGAAGCCATTTGTCAGATATTAAAGTTTTTGCGATTGCGACATCAGTTTTTATTGTTACCGGCCACAGAGAGCAAACGCACACGACATACATGTACGAGAAACAAGGCGATGACTTATTAATTAATGTTTTATTTTTCTTGTTTACAAGATTAACATTTTCAATATTACGCGTGTTAACAATGGATTTCAGCGGTTAATGATCAGTCAGACGATGTAAACATCAATAGATGTCACACATGTATAATCAATGTATAATCGTTCTTAAACGTAAAAATCCGACAATGTTTTCTTCGCCGATTTTATACCATCTACCAGGAATTAACTACAAATTCTATCACATATTGATGACAACGGGACACTTCATTTAGCAGCGGGTTCGCTGTTTACTTGTTTGTGCACGTGATTTGGCAGTGGTAAACAATTTGTTTACTTCCTGTTTACTTTGTGCCGTGTCATTGAGAAATGGTTATGGTTCAATCTAAAAATACCTATCCAAAACTGCCAGTGTGGGGGCTACTATAATGATGGCGTTTACATCATCTAAAATCAACATTAAAATCTGAAAATGGTTTATCCAGAATAAAAATAGCTGTACACATAATGAAAGACGTTTGTGTGAGACGATAGCGGGAACTACAAAAATATCTTTTTGCGGTCGATTATTATTAATCCTAAAACCATTTTTAAATTAAAACCTACATTATACAAGTACAGTGTATGCATGAGCTTGCTGTGACTAAAATACATAAAAAAGAAACATATGGGTATTAATTAGAGCCTGTTTTGTGTCAATACTAATGTGTTATGTTGAGCATTCACAGGTGGTCTTCTACAGACTGAAAAACATCGGCTACTTCTTTATGCTTTAAGTATGCGCATGCACAGATGCGCCGGAAACCAGCGAGCCTGCCTGACGGAGGCCGCCGGGTTTCCGGGATGCGCGCGGTTAGCACCGTGTACCATTCCGCCACAATGTGTAACAATGTAACAATAAGTGTGAAATCATCAATTCATGCAAGCAGATAATATCATGGTTACTTATACTGTTTATCCAATACGTATAGTGATTGATTGACCGCTGAGCCAACGGTTAACGCATGCGCATGTCCGTCGCAGTACAATGGCACATTTAATTTAGAGCGCAACTTAATAATGTTATTAAATATCACCTTAAGTCGGTCGTCCGACACGATATGCGCTATATTAACATTTTACATATAACTAGTCCGACTCATACGATGCAAAGCTCATGGTATTTTTGTGTTAATTTATGTGAATGAATTATCATACATTATAGGTCCACTTCCTCATGCGTCATCTATCATACAAATATAGAAATGCCCTCGTTGAAACTCTTCTTTATCTTAACATTTCGATGTCCACTTCGCCAGAATCGTGTTCGCGCCGACATCGGTACATTATGAGTAGCATATGTGTGAAAACTAAGTAGTAGTAAACGTGCGCGCGTGCGTGTAGTAGCATCAGGAAGATTTGATTCACGCGTGCTCACTAGAGGGCGACTCGCTGCGGCTGCTGCTGCCACTCGAGCTGCTGTCTCGCGCCTGGTGCGGAGTGTTCGAATGCACGCTCGCCACGCTGCTCGCCTTGCTCAGCTGCGAGGGGATGTGGTGGAAATTTATAATACTACTTCTGATGTAGGAGCTCTGGTCGCCGAACGTGCTCTCGACGTCGGGCGGCAGCTTGATGGAGCTGCTCGGCTCCTCGCCGCTGCGGCCCAGACGCTTGTAGATGACGACGAAGACGACGACGGTCGCCAGGGTGACCACCGTCAGCCAGCCGACCATGCCCTTGACGAGCATGCCGACGTTGTTGGTGAGCTCGTCCGCTTCCGCTTGGTCCTTCTTAAGCTCGTTGTCGAAAACGTTGACCACTCCCTTCAGACCTGCGCGGGAAAAAACGAACGGTCAATGAATCAATGGCACCATAAACCGTAACTAACAGGGATCATGTTTCAAATTCATAATATGACATATTCATATGTCAAATATAGTTTATGGAAAATATATCCACTCAGAGGTAAAATCTTAGCTCCAATCTGTCAAAGGACTACATGTACATGTATATACGTGAATAGAAGAGTACCACATTAATACTGATTTGTGGATGACTACATGTACATGTATATACGGGTGTAGAAGACCAGCGATTGCTTACCCATGACTGAAGAGCCTGGAGCACCAGTGGCTCCAGTTTGACCACGCCCGCCTCCGCGACCCGTGGCTCCTGTGGCGCCAGTCTCGCCTGTCGGGCCAGTGGCGCCTCCTGATCCAGTTCGTCCTAAAGTGAGAGAAATAGTCAGTTTAGTGTCGTTAGGTGGAAACATCTGTGAGCTTGATATTCAGAGCGTATACATTTATACATAGCCATCATTTGACACAACAGTTTTCATCCTATTTCGGTAGATTGGCCAAATAAATCTCAAATTCAACGTCTATCGTAAATTAACTTAACTTTAATCTCTATTCGCCTACATAGATTTTATTCGACTAATCGCCTTCAATTAATTTGAATGTTACTCAAGTAGCTGTTAACCAGAAATACGACGCCTCATTTGAGTCTGATTTAACTGCGCGAAGCACAAAGCACAAAGTTAACGTATGGGGGATGATAAGAGTAATGTGTAGTTTTGTACCTGATCTGCCGGTGTATCCAGTGGCTCCGGTGCGTCCTGATCGTCCTGTGCTTCCAGGAGCTCCGGCCGGTCCAGGATTACCGCGAGGTCCAGTGCCTCCTCCTCGTCCTGTGGCGCCGGTTCTGCCGGTGGGGCCGTTAACTCCCTCAGGGCCAGTGCCTCCTTGCTGTCCAGGAGATCCAGCGCGTCCGGTCGAACCAGTCGCACCTAGTCAACAAAACACGGTTTTATAATGTGTAGTGTAAACGCATGCAGTCAAGGCGGTATTCCATGTGCCTGTATGCAAGCATCACTTGCCTACCCCCGGGACACACAGATAAACAGGTAAACGTAAATCCATAAAGTTGCCCGAAGTTTAGTGGAAGACAATGTGGATATTATTCTATCTTTATATCCCTACGAGGTAATTTTACTGATTTATGTGCGGAGGGTTATTCAGAGGAAGTAGTATATTGAGATGTAGTAGTATATATTGAGAGGAAGTAGTATTACCTGTGCGTCCTGTAGGTCCTTCGGCTCCGGCGTTTCCGGGCTGTCCGTTCTCTCCGCGGAATCCTCGCGATCCGGAAGGTCCGGCTTGGCCACTGGCTCCCGTCTCACCGGGACCGCCAGCTGGTCCTCTCGGTCCAGCGAAACCTGACAATCCAGTGCTACCAGTGGCTCCAGTAGGTCCTAGAAATTCACAAGGTGGCGTTTGCCATTAGCTACACGTGCACACGTACATGTATGTATAGAGAAATGATATGGTAACTCCTCTATATATAACTGGGGGGAGGGGCACAACTTCGTATTATATCGGAATTCGTGTTACACGATTCATAACGTGTTATAACGATTGTCTACTGTGAATTCGCGAAGATTCCATAGATCACCCTCATTACAGAGCGATCAAACGATATAAAATACAGTAACTTGAAAAGTTAATACTCTTTTCGTGAAGAAAACATCATATCCAAATAACAAGATGGCGACCAAAACATGTCGGTAACTTGGTGAAAGATAAATTGCTGTGTAGTTTCTAATAGGACACTCACCAGAGGGGCCAACAGCTCCTGGTTCTCCTCGAGATCCTTTAGGTCCCGAGCCTCCAACGCCTCCAAGTGCTCCTGTTGGTCCGCTTGGACCAGCAGGTCCTCGTTCTCCGGAGGGACCTCTCGGTCCGTTGCCTCCAGTAGCTCCTGTCGGGCCTGTTGGTCCGGGTTCTCCGGCGGATCCGCGCAGTCCTTGGAATCCACGGTTGCCGGTGCCTCCTGTGGCGCCAGTGGGGCCTGTCGGTCCGGAGGGTCCTCGGTCACCCTACAAGTCAGGGATTGTATAATCATGTTAACATGAATACGTGAATTCACAACTTTGTATATATCCAGTATCCCTAAATAGCTTATGTTATGTAAATGTGTGCGTTTGAGAGAGTGCAACTTGATGAGAGGTAGTGAAGCGCACAATGAAGTGATAGTAATAGACAAATGTGGTTGAATAACCCATAATGCCAAATAGATCTGAATCATCAAGATGTGAACTTAAAAATTATGAAACCATTTCTGTGAGGACATTTTGTATGATTAGATAGTACTTACAGGTCGTCCACGTGGTCCGGGGCCTCCAACTGTTCCGGGACCGCCGGGCTCTCCCTGTCCTCCTCTGTCTCCACGGAATCCGGAAGGACCGGGACGTCCGGGGCCACCAGGTGGTCCTGGTTCGCCGGACTCTCCTCTCGGTCCAGCTGGTCCTCGAGGTCCGCCAGATCCGATCCTGCCGTCAGCGCCCGTGGGTCCTTGTGGGCCGGGTTCTCCGCGTGGTCCAGGTGATCCAGCAAAGCCGGGGCCTCCGATCTCTCCTTGTGGTCCGGGCTCTCCGGCCTCTCCTCGTGGTCCGGATGGTCCAGAGAATCCTGGGCGTCCGTCAGATCCTGGTGGTCCGGCTGGTCCGGGTTCTCCTCGCTCTCCAGGCGATCCACGGGATCCCTGCTGTCCCGGGAAACCTGCTCGACCTGGCTCTCCGGGCTCTCCAGATTCGCCGGCCGGTCCAAAGTTTCCACGGAATCCAGGTGGTCCGATGGGTCCTGATCCTCCGGTCTCGCCGGGTCCGCCTCGCTCTCCTCGCTCTCCTGGAGGTCCGGGTCCTCCCACCCTGCCGAGGGCACCTGAGTCACCCTCGGGTCCGATGGGGCCTCTGCCTCCACGTTGTCCACGGAATCCAGCCTGTCCAGGTGGTCCTGCGGGTCCGACATCTCCTGGTGGACCGGCTGGTCCGGAGAAACCTCTCTCTCCTGCTCTTCCGACTGTGCCGGTCTCTCCAGGTGGTCCTCTCTCGCCAAGCTCACCAGCGGGTCCGGGCCTGCCCAGGAATCCAGGTGGTCCAGCTCGTCCTGGTTCGCCCTCCTCTCCTGGTGGTCCGGATGGACCAGCGTTACCTCGGTTGCCGATATCTCCAGGGGGTCCTGCGGGTCCTTCTTCGCCAGCTGGTCCCAAGGAGCCTCTCGGTCCGCTTGGTCCAGATCTGCCATCAGCGCCTGTTGGACCGGGAGGTCCGGGCTCTCCAGATTCTCCTTGTGGGCCTGGGAATCCACGGTTTCCTCCAGGACCGGGCAGACCGGCTTCTCCTGTCTCACCGTCCTCTCCGCGCTCTCCACGTTCTCCCTGCTGTCCGGCTCTTCCTGGTGGTCCGCTCTGACCGGCTGGTCCAGCGATTCCACTTTCTCCGGGAGGTCCAGATTGGCCACGGAATCCTAAACAAATACAAATATGAAATGTCATTGTACGAACTGATAAATGTTTCCAACATGAAGAGGTGCAATATCACGCACACAATTTTAGAATATAAGCCAGGTATAATGTAGTTGTGTAAGTTACCTGGTGGTCCGGCTGGTCCCTCAGGACCGGCCTCTCCCTGTGGTCCCATGTCTCCGAAGCCGGGAGGTCCTCTGTTTCCTGCCTCTCCGGCTCGTCCCGCCTCTCCGGGTGGTCCGGCTTCTCCTCGTCCTCCGATGCGTCCTCGCAGGCCGGGGGGACCGGCGGGGCCGGCCTCTCCACCCTCACCTGGGGGTCCGGCTTCTCCTCTCAATCCACCCATACCAGGAGGTCCCGCGTTACCCATGCTGCCAGTTTCTCCAGGAGGTCCACGCTCTCCTTGTTCTCCTTGTGTACCTGAGAATGTATTCGTTGAGTTAAACATTCATTATGAGATAGATAAATTATCCACTGCAATGGCTCAGATGGTATCATTTTTCTGTGTTACTTAATACAGCTATTAAATGTTAGAGCATGTAGGCTGGACTACGCTTTTTATAACCTCACCTCTGAATCCAGGTGATCCAATCTGACCAGATTGGCCAGCTGGTCCAGGTTCTCCGGCTTCTCCAGATGGACCTCTCTGTCCAGGGAATCCACGTGGTCCAGGTGATCCGGGCTCTCCAGCTTCTCCAGCCGGACCAGGTTCTCCTCTCTGACCACTGTCTCCTGGTTGTCCAGACGGTCCAGATGATCCGATGGGTCCGGCACTTCCAGCCTCGCCAGAAGGTCCAGAAGGTCCAAGTGGTCCTGTTTTTTTACAACACACACATATTCAGTCACGCCAAAGTAGGTTATAAACAATTTACGACATGGAGCACATTGGCATTTTACATTGATTACTGTTTGCTGCTCATTTTCATTTACTTACCTCTTGGTCCAGCGGGTCCGGCGGGTCCTGGCTCTCCAGGTTCACCAGCCTCTCCTGTCTCTCCACGTTCTCCGCTGGGTCCGGATGGTCCGAGCCTTCCTGCAGGTCCCATTGTTCCGGGTTCTCCGCTCTCTCCTGGTGGTCCTCGGTTTCCTCTTTGACCAGCAGGACCAGCAGGACCAGGTGATCCGGCCTCACCAGCCGGTCCCCTTTCTCCTCTTGGGCCAGATGGGCCTCGTGGTCCCGCAGATCCAGGCTCTCCAGCTGCACCAGTTTCTCCGGCCGGGCCTCGGGGTCCTGCAGGGCCTCTCGGCCCAAGAGATCCAATTGGTCCAGCAGAACCAGTTTCTCCTGAAATAATTATTGAAGTGGTTATTAATTGAGTAATTGAAGAATTGTCCACTGATGCACTATCTTTACCCTGTCAGAAAACCAGGCTGTTGCCCACGTGCTCTGTTATGATGAAAGAAAACGGTGATTACCTGCAGGTCCCGAAGGTCCCGACGGACCAGCTGGTCCTGAGTTGCCAGGTCCGCCAATCTCTCCAGCTTGTCCGGGAGGTCCAGCAGGTCCTCTCTCTCCTCTGTTGCCGGGTGATCCTTGTTGACCGGGAAGACCGGGCTGCCCGATGGGTCCGGATTCTCCAGCGGGTCCAATGGGTCCGGGAGACCCACGGAATCCAGGTGATCCGGCGCTACCAGCGGGACCACTTTCTCCAGACGGTCCGGGCTCTCCTACAAATGGAAGCATACATGTGATATAGACGGAAAATCATACTCTATTACATTGCGATATAATCATGGCAACTAAATTGACTAAAATGAGGATACCAGTTTCCAGTCAGAAGAATAATATAATCATGTAACTAGTAACGTATATTTGTTTGACAACTTGTCAGTACCTCTTTGTCCTTGCTGTCCAGGGAATCCAGCCTCTCCGGCAGATCCCGTCTCTCCAGCAGGGCCAGCAGGTCCACGTTCTCCAGATTCACCACGAGGTCCAGGTTGTCCAGCGGGTCCGGCGGGTCCTGGCTCTCCAGGTTCACCGGACTCTCCAGCTGATCCTCTGGGTCCGGCATTACCGCGGAATCCAGGTGTTCCTGGGCTTCCGGCTTCACCAGCTGGTCCAGCTGGTCCAGCAGGTCCGCTAGGTCCTCTGGGACCGGAAGCTCCAGGTCGTCCAGACTGTCCATCGGGTCCGGGTGATCCAGCCTCACCAGCTTGTCCTGTGAACGCATAATTTGTGTTAGAGTTTTAAAGCCTTGAATCACTTATTGAATTCATACGATTATCTCGGAACCGAATTATATATTCATAATTACAACAAAGATCAAAAATATTTTTCTAAATATACTCTTGTATCACTTTTTTCAACATTTTTGTCGCTGCTCAATGTGACTGAGTGGATTGCACGAACCTGGTTCTCCTCGTGTTCCTTGTTCGCCACGGTTACCACGGGAGCCTTGAGTACCAGCTGCTCCTGTGGGGCCAGCTGGTCCGGCAGGTCCTCGCTCTCCGGACAAACCAGAGGGTCCGGAAGGTCCAAGTGATCCGGGTTCTCCAGGTGATCCAGCCTCGCCAGCAGGTCCTCGTGGGCCTCTCTGCCCACTCTCTCCTGCGCGTCCGATCGGGCCAGCAGCTCCTGTTGGGCCAGCTGGTCCTGTCTCTCCTCTCTCTCCGGATGGTCCGCTTGGACCGGGGGATCCTGTTATTAAAGATAAACATTTTCAATGAGCAACCCACATATAGTATCAAAGCATTCGGCTTGATCACTAATTTGTGACTACAATGAACTGGCAATGGGCTTTACCTGCTCTTCCAGGGGATCCAGTCTCTCCAGCTGGTCCTCTCTCTCCAGATTCACCACGTGGTCCAGATGGTCCGAGGAAGCCAGCAGGTCCTGGGGATCCTGCGGTACCGGGCTCACCAGAAGGTCCAGAAGGTCCTCTAGATCCCTGTGGTCCAGGTTGTCCAGATTCACCATCGGGACCAGATGGTCCAGCTTCACCGGATGGTCCACGTTCTCCGTCACGTCCTCTTGGTCCGGGACTGCCAGCGGGTCCGCTTGGACCGGCGACTCCGGGTTCTCCTCTATTTCCACGCTGTCCAGGTTGTCCACGGCTTCCAGGGGCTCCAGGGCTGCCAGCTTCTCCGGCGGGTCCGGGGCCTCCACTCTCACCAGACGGTCCAAGTGGACCACTTCGTCCGAGAGGTCCAGGTTCACCGGGGCTACCAGCTTCACCAGGTGGACCGCGTTCTCCTCTCTCGCCACGTTGTCCGGCAGGTCCCAGTGATCCGGCAGGGCCAGCAGGTCCTGGCTCTCCACGCTGTCCTGGCTCCCCAGATGGTCCAGATCGTCCTAGCGGTCCAGGTTCTCCAGCAGATCCTGTCTCACCAGCAGGCCCAGAAGGTCCAACGGGTCCACGAGGTCCGGATGGACCAGCACGTCCATCGGCTCCTGTCTCACCGGGAGCTCCAGCTGAACCACGCTCGCCAGAAGGTCCGGAAGGTCCAAGGGGTCCTGGTTTACAAGAAAACACAAATTCAGTAAGTTCACAAATAATGTAATAAAATATCCATGTAAGCAATCTATTTTTCTTATACAATATACAATATACAAAGACAAGTACCTGGACTTCCAGCTTCACCAGCTGGACCAGCAGGTCCTCTCTCTCCTGACTCTCCACGTTGGCCGCGTTCTCCCGGTCGCCCTGGTTGTCCAGCGCTGCCGGTTTGACCGGCCGGTCCTCGCTCTCCAGTCTCACCAGCTGGTCCAGATGGTCCGCGAGGTCCTGCCTCTCCGTCTCTGCCAGGTTGTCCGGCTTCTCCAGGTTCTCCTGCGGATCCTCGCTCTCCACTAGGTCCGGGGGATCCTCGGAATCCAGGCGATCCTGCGGGTCCAGCTTCTCCTGCTTCTCCCGCGGGTCCAGCAGGTCCACGCTCTCCTGATGGTCCAGGTGAGCCAGCCTGTCCAGGTGATCCAGCTTCTCCAGCAGGTCCTGCTGGTCCGGATTCTCCTCTACTACCTGGTGCACCGGCTTGTCCGGTCTCACCGGGCTGTCCGATAGGTCCACCCTCACCTGTTAAAGTTCAAGGTAATGAGTGATGCGGCTGTTTATTGCATAAATATCAAATAAGTCATCACCTCTTTAAATGCATACGGGGAATAATTTTCGTTGACAACTTACCTGGTGATCCTGGTTCTCCTCTTTCGCCCGCCAATCCAGGTGAGCCTCTATTTCCAGGTGAACCAGCCTCACCGGCAGATCCGGTCTCGCCAGCCGGTCCCATAGGTCCAGATGGTCCGGAGGGACCTCGAGGTCCATCACTGCCAGGCGATCCATCACGTCCACGTTCTCCGGCTTCTCCAGGGGAACCTGCCTCGCCAGAAGGACCTCGTCCTCCTCTTGATCCAGCAGGTCCGATCTGTCCAGTTGCTCCGGTAGGTCCTGTCGGTCCTCTGCTTCCTGATTCACCAGCTGGTCCTCTCGGGCCAGGGGAACCTGCTTCTCCAGGGGATCCAGCTTCTCCAGCTGGTCCGGACTCTCCTCGTGGTCCAGATAGACCAGATGGTCCAGACGGGCCTGAGGGTCCAGCTTCTCCAGGAGGACCTCTCTCTCCACGCTCTCCAGATGGTCCAGGACTACCGGCAGAACCGGACTGACCACGTTCTCCTGCAGCTCCAGTCTCGCCGGGGGATCCAGCCGTTCCAGCGGATCCTCTCTCTCCACCAGGACCTCTCGGTCCGGCAGGTCCAGCTGGTCCAGGTTCTCCAGGGCTTCCATCCTCTCCGGGTGCTCCACGCTCACCAGCCAGTCCCGATGGTCCTCTGGGTCCAGCAGAACCCTGTTCTCCAGGTGAGCCAGCCTCTCCAGCGGGTCCAGGCTCTCCAGATGGTCCAGATCTTCCGATGGAGCCAGGTGCTCCGGATTCTCCATCAGGTCCGCGTGATCCAGGTGATCCTATTATTCGAAATTCGAAAAAAGGTAATCAAATTCTAATTTAGAGTAATAAATGAACCAACACAAACCATCGATGCGAAGTCTAACCTGGTTCTCCTCGCTCTCCCTGTGGTCCGGCGTTGCCTCTGCTTCCAGCGCGGCCAGGCAGTCCAGCTTCTCCAGGCGACCCTCTCTCACCCATAGGTCCGGAAGGTCCCAGTGGTCCACTTGGTCCAGCAGATCCGGCTTCACCAGGGCCACCGTTCGCTCCTCGCTCTCCTGCCTCTCCACGCTGACCACGGGGTCCTGGTGAACCAGCTTGTCCAGCAGGTCCGATTGGTCCAGCCTCACCGGGCTGTCCGCGTTCTCCAGCGCCACCCTGTCTTCCTTGGTTGCCGGGACGTCCAGCAGTACCAGGTTCTCCGGCTGATCCAGTTTCTCCAGCCGGTCCAGCGGGTCCACGTTCACCTCGGGGTCCAGCGGGTCCTGATGATCCAGGTGATCCAGTTTCTCCATTTGGTCCTCGTGGTCCACTTTCTCCAGCAGGTCCACTTGGTCCAGGGAATCCTATAAATCACAATGATATCTCTATTTAACTCCCATCCGTCTTTATGAAGCCGAGAAGTTCGAGATAGTAGTATAATACCTACCAGCTCTTCCCGGTGATCCTGGCTGTCCAGCTTCTCCAGCAGTTCCAGCCTCACCAGAAGGTCCACGTTGTCCATTCTCTCCTGGTCGGCCATCGGGTCCAGCTGGTCCGATGGGACCAGCAGGTCCTCTCTCGCCAGATTCTCCTTGTGGGCCTGGTCGTCCGGTTTCACCGGCCCTGCCAGCCTCACCAGCCTCTCCAGGTGATCCCGCTTCTCCTGCAGGTCCTCGTGGACCTGTGGGAATTGAAAACAGGCACATAAAATACCAGACACATCATGCATCAAACGCGACCTACATATATATGCATGATATAAGCGTTTGAGTAAACTCAGGATGAATTTTACAAACCTCGCTGTCCGCCTGGTCCAGCAGTTCCTCTCTCTCCTGCTTGAGCATCTTGTCCAGGTGCCCCAGCTGGTCCACTCTCACCGGAGGGTCCTCGTGGTCCTCTGGGTCCTGCCTCACCAGGTGGCCCAGCAGGACCTCGTTCACCTGTTTGACAGAAAACCACATTTAACAGATCGTCAGAGAGAACACGACAGTGGTTATAAATTGGTGTTGTCAAGATTGCATACCTTGTGTTCCGGGAGATCCTCTGCTTCCAGACTGACCGGCTGGGCCAGTTCGTCCGGCGGATCCCGGCTCTCCGGGGGCTCCGCTCTCTCCACGTGATCCTCCTTCTCCAGCGGGTCCACGTGGTCCCATGGGTCCGGCGGGTCCGGCTGATCCAGTTTCTCCACCGGGTCCGCGGGCTCCAGCCTCTCCTGGTTGTCCTCGGTTTCCGGGGCTTCCTGTAAATGGAGCGAATCAGATTGAATAATTAATAGAAGGTGAGAGGTCAGAAGCTAGATAATAGCTGCCCATTTGTGCAGTTCGACATTCACAGCGTTCATTTCCCTTCTGTGCAAAGAATCCCAAACACTTGCACGAATAAGGTTATGAATATATTTGTGACTAATGGCGTACCTGCTGGTCCGGCTTCGCCTGGTGATCCTGGCTGTCCACGCTCTCCGGCTGGACCACGTTCACCTGCCTCACCACGTCTGCCAGCAGGTCCTGCAGGTCCAGCTGGCCCAGGCTCTCCGGGTCCTCCCCTTTCGCCGCTGGCTCCTCTCTGTCCAGAAGGTCCAGCTGGTCCAGGTTCTCCAGGTTCTCCGGCCTCACCAGGTTGTCCGCTTTCTCCAGAGGGTCCGCTTGGTCCCATAGGTCCACCACGGCCTGGGGGTCCTGCTTCACCTGGTCCACCATCTTGTCCAGCAGGGCCTCGTTGTCCTGAAGGACCACGTTCTCCTGCAGGTCCCATAAGACCAGATTCTCCGGCAGATCCAGTAGGCCCAGCAGGTCCGGCCGGTCCTCTTTCTCCTGATTCTCCTTGTCTGCCTGCTTCACCAGGTCTGCCAGCTGTTCCTGGCTCACCGGGTCCGCCACTCTCTCCATCGGAGCCTCTCTGACCTGAGTTTCCTCTTGGTCCTGCCGGTCCAGTTGGTCCGGCAGCACCGGTCTCTCCGGTTTCTCCGGCTGCTCCTCTCTCTCCCGCGGGTCCTCGTGGTCCGGGGCGTCCTGTAAAATAAAACCACATCAGTTAAAACACTTTCTCATAACGAATAAAAAATACAATACCTTAGATCAGAAAAAGGTTATAAAATGAATGAGTAATTGTTATACCTGACTCTCCATCTCTGCCCCTCTCTCCAGCTTCTCCAGCAGGTCCTGCTGGTCCGCGTTCTCCGCGTTCACCGCTTGGTCCAGAGGGTCCAAGAGGTCCAGCCGGTCCTCTTTCCCCTGTCTCTCCTGGTTGGCCACGCTCTCCACTTGGTCCAGCTTGGCCTCTCTCGCCAGCGGCACCAGGGGAACCAGCCTCGCCAGCAGGTCCAGGTGATCCACTTTCTCCCGCCGGTCCAGAGGGTCCTCGGGGGCCGGTCTCACCATCTCTACCAGCAGATCCAGGTTGTCCTGGTTCTCCTCTAGTTCCAGCCTCTCCACGTGATCCTCGTGTTCCAGGAGATCCAGCGGATCCAATAGGTCCAGTTGCACCCGTTGGCCCGGTTGGACCAGCTTGTCCTCGCTCTCCAGGTGTTCCAGGTTGGCCACGTTCTCCAGCTAAACCAGCTGGTCCAGGTTCACCAGGACTTCCAGCTTCCCCGGCGGGTCCAGCAGGTCCAGAAGGTCCGGAAGGACCTCTAGACCCTGGCTCTCCATCACGACCATCTTGACCAGGGGAACCTGGGGCGCCGCGTTCTCCAGCTGTACCTCGCTCTCCAGCAGACCCAGCACGGCCAGGTGATCCTCTGGCACCAGGGGAGCCGGCCTGACCGGGAGATCCAGCTGAACCAGCTGGTCCCCTCTCTCCGCGCTCACCGCTAGGTCCTGCTGGTCCAGGGCGTCCATCTTCCCCAGCAGGTCCGGGTTCACCACCTTCACCTGGTGATCCGGGGCTTCCAGATTCTCCTCGTTCGCCAGCTTGTCCTCTCTCGCCGGGAGATCCAGCAGCTCCAGCAGGTCCAGCGGATCCGGGCTCACCTCTCTCTCCGGCAGTTCCCGGCGTTCCGCGAGATCCTTGTTGTCCAGCCTGACCAGCTTCACCTGGTGATCCAGCTTCTCCTGGTGATCCATCAGATCCAGCTTGTCCGGCAGGTCCTCTCTCTCCTCTCTCTCCTGGTCGGCCATCTTGACCACGGTTTCCTGGGGATCCAGCACTGCCAGGTGATCCTGGTTCTCCTGATGGCCCAGCTGGACCGCGCTCTCCAGCGGGTCCGGCAGGTCCAGGTCTGCCATCGGATCCAGCTTGACCTTGAGGTCCAGTCTCTCCACGTTCACCAGCCGGTCCTCTGTTGCCGCGTGATCCTAAAAAACAAATAAATTATTAAATCGATTAATTCGTATCTTAGTTATCCCACTTCAAAGATAGATTTACATTCCATCGGATGTGTACGATTGTTTCGAAAACCATCTATAATGCTACTAGTTTTGACATTTTCACATACCTTGAGAACCAGCTGATCCAGCTGGCCCGGTTGGACCGGGCTCTCCTCTTTCTCCAGGGGTACCAGCTTGTCCACGTTCACCTGCAGGCCCAGCTGGTCCCAGAGGACCGGCAGGTCCGGCAGAGCCGGGTTCACCGCTTGGTCCAGCAGGTCCAGGAGATCCTCTCTCTCCCGGGGATCCGGCACGTCCAGCCGATCCAGGAGATCCTCCCTCTCCAGCTGGTCCTCGTTCACCTGATGGTCCGCTTGGTCCAGCAGGTCCGGGTGGTCCGGCTTGTCCAGATTCTCCATCTTGTCCGGGGCTACCTGCTTCTCCTGCTTCACCGCGGCTTCCGCGTTGTCCAGCTGGTCCAGCAGATCCCATGGGGCCAGGTCCTCCAGCAGGCCCAGCAGGTCCACGCTCTCCGCGGGCTCCAGGTTGGCCTGATCTTCCAGCGTTTCCAGCTTGACCTGTTGAGTATAACCAAATATGGCTTATTACGAGTTAAACTAGCCATCGGTTCAAAAGATGTGTTTCAATATATCTAATGATGTTTTAATAAATTGGTGCATCATTATTTGATGATATGGGATATATTTACAATATCTATGTAAGCAGATGTACATGTAGATATACTTGTAGAGATACAATAAGACTTAAGATTTAATTGGATTGAAATTGGAATCAGTGTTGAGCTATTCCCTCTGATGTGTTGTGTATTAATTTGCTTTACTCTGATATAACACAATGTAAATATACCGGGTTCTCCTGGGCCGCCGGCTTCTCCAGCTGGTCCGGCAGGTCCTCTTTCTCCAGCAGATCCAGCTGGTCCAGTAGGTCCAGCAGCACCAGTATTTCCTGGAGGTCCTCGTTGACCTGATTCTCCTTGTGGTCCACGTGGTCCAGGGGATCCTGTGAAACAATACAGCAAATCATGTGTAAATTCCATTCATACAATGCCTAAGTTAATTAACTCTTTCATTTGTTTAAGTTGGACATTTATGATTTATATCATAGTACCATCTCTTCCAGCTGATCCGGGTGAACCAGCTTCACCAGGGCTACCAGGTTCTCCTCGTTCTCCACTTGGTCCAGCTGGTCCAGCAGGTCCAGTTTGTCCTGGACCTCCTGCCTCTCCTGGTGAACCGTCCTCTCCAGCAGGTCCTCGCGATCCTTGTTCTCCGGATGGACCGGCAGGTCCAGGGGAACCGGCTTCTCCAGGGGATCCAGATTCTCCAGCGGGTCCGGCGGGTCCAGCTGGTCCTCTCGGTCCAGACTCTCCGTCTCTACCGCCTTCACCGGGTCGACCGGCCTCTCCTGGTTCTCCTCTAGTTCCCTGTTCTCCACGTTCTCCAGCAGGTCCGGCAGGTCCAGCAGGTCCGGATTCGCCATCTGGTCCTGGAGACCCAGCCTCTCCACGTTGTCCGGCGGGTCCGTCTGGACCACGATTTCCACGTGATCCGGGCTCACCAGGACCACCAGCTTCTCCAGCGGGTCCACGTTCACCTCTTTCTCCAGCTGGTCCAGGTCTTCCGTCAGGTCCAGATGGACCTTGGGGTCCAGGCTCACCGCCCTCACCGGGTGATCCGGCACGTCCGGCAGAACCTGTTATAATAATTCACATGTAATTCCGAGAAGGTGTTTTAGTATGTGGAATATTCTGTATAAGGTTCTACGTGTATGTTATTAAATTTACCTCTTTCTCCTGCTGGTCCTCTCTCACCAGCTGCTCCGGGGCTACCGCCTTCTCCAGGAGATCCAGCTTCACCAGATGGTCCGGCAGGTCCAGAAGGTCCTGATGGACCAGTTGGACCTCTCTCGCCAGCAGAGCCATCAGTTCCTGGTGTTCCAGGCTCTCCAGCCTGACCACGTTCTCCAGATTCTCCTCTTTGTCCGGCGGCTCCTGCGGGTCCAGTTGGTCCCTCAGTGCCAGCTTCTCCCGCTGGTCCGGCGGGACCTCGTTCTCCACGTAATCCAGGTGATCCATCGGATCCAGGTCTTCCTGGCTCGCCACCAGTACCAGCCTGTCCGGGTTGTCCTCGCTCACCAGCCTCTCCCCGGGCTCCAGCCGGTCCAGCTGGTCCAGTGGGTCCCAGAGCGCCAGTCGGTCCAGCAGGTCCTCGCTCGCCACTTGGGCCTTGAGGCCCAGGAGAGCCAGCGCGGCCTAACAAAATATACCGTACATTTACAGAGCTATTCATTGATAATTTGTTGTCTAACTAAAGAGCACATACAGTAGTTATGTGCAATTAATAGATTGGAATATTTCCGTTTGTACTCACCAGGGGAACCACCCTCTCCAGATGGTCCAGATGGTCCAGCTGGTCCTCTCTCTCCACGTGTTCCAGGTGAGCCTCGTTGTCCAGGGGAGCCTGATTCTCCAGGGCTTCCTGGACTTCCTGCCTGGCCAGATGGTCCACGGTTTCCTGCTTGACCAGCAGGTCCGGGTGGTCCAGCCTCACCAGACTCTCCAGGCTCTCCTCTGAAAAATATGCAATTTCAAACATTAGCGCCTGCTCTAGCCAAGGATTAAGAAACTTTGTTTGTATGGGAGATACACACGAATCATGATAAAGCTGATAATTATGTGTACCTAGATCCAGGAGAACCAGCCTCGCCAGCAGGTCCGGGTCGTCCGGTCTCGCCAGTTGGTCCGGGGCTTCCTCTCTCTCCGCTCTCACTCGCGGGTCCAGATACTCCTTGTTCTCCTCGTAATCCAGTCTCACCAGGGGGTCCAGCAGGTCCGGGACCTCCTCTCTCTCCGCGCTCACCGGCGCGTCCGCTTTGTCCTGCGGGTCCTTTATTCAAACGTGATAAATGCATAATTAGTGGAGTTGCATAGGCCATTCGATCAAGAGGGAATAGGCTGGTGTGCATGGACGGTGCATTTGATAATGGACTGTTTTATCAACCACAAATAATAAAAGTTCTCGCCTAGGCGAGGAGGTTCTAGCAGCTGAATTGTGGCGATAACATTTTAAGGTATCTTTCGTATTCCCACAAGCAATATTGAGAATGTCCAAATATGAATTTTCGGAAATGTATGAAAACTTTCCAAGGAAGTGATTAAGGGATGCTATTAGTCCCTCCCCTAAGTATTTGATAGAAATGTAGTAAAATGAAGCAATATAGAATGCCGACAAGCACGCTGATAGACTTGTTTCCTCACCCTAGGATGAGTAATGTATTTTTATCTGACACCGTTACCGGCAGATGAATTTAAGTAATACCTAGTGGGCCATCAGTTCCTGGTGATCCTCCTTCACCTCGAGTGCCACTCTCTCCTCGTGGTCCTCGTGGACCAGCAGGTCCGGCAGGTCCGATGGGTCCAGCAGGGCCGGGTTCTCCTCTCTCTCCCTGTTGTCCGCTCTGTCCACGGTTTCCAGCAGGTCCGGCAGGTCCTGCCTCGCCAGCTTGTCCGGCAGGTCCTCGTTCACCAGACTCACCACGGGGTCCTCTTGGACCAGCTGGTCCTAGAGGTCCGGGCTGACCGGCGCTACCGTCAGATCCAGCTGTGCCAGCCGGTCCGCGTTCTCCTGGCTGTCCTCGTTGTCCAGATGGACCAGGGCTGCCACGTGCGCCAGCTTCACCAGGTGATCCAGGCTCACCCATTTCCCCAGCGGGACCAGATGGTCCTTGGCTACCTTGCTCGCCCTGTCGTCCTGATTCTCCAGGCCTTCCAGCTTCTCCCGGTTGGCCAGACTCTCCACGCTCGCCTGCTGGACCGGCGGGTCCAGTTGGTCCACGTTCTCCTTGAGATCCGGCGGGTCCAGTTGTACCAGGCGACCCAGCTTGTCCAGATTGTCCTCTAGGTCCAGCAGGACCTCTCTGACCGTTTTCACCAGCAGGCCCAGTCTCGCCGGCAGCTCCAGTCTCGCCAGATGCACCTCGGGGCCCAGCAGGTCCGGCAGGACCCAAAGGTCCGGGTGGTCCTGCTTCGCCAGCCTGTCCAGCTTCACCAGCTTGACCTCGCTCTCCTCGTTCTCCAGCTCGACCATCAGGTCCAGCGGGACCGGGACCTCCTCTCTCTCCACTCTCTCCGGCAGGTCCGGCAGGTCCTCTAGGTCCAGCGGGCCCTTGTGGTCCAGGTGATCCACCCTCGCCAGCAGGTCCTCGAGATCCTTGTGGTCCTGTATAATTTCAATGTTATCGTTATTGTTTTAATAAAATATGAGAATATTGACAGAATTTATTAATTGACGATTTTAAGTTACATACCAGGGTTTCCATCTCTTCCTCGTTCTCCGGGTTGTCCAGGCAGACCACCTTCTCCAGCAGAACCTCGCTCTCCTTGTGTTCCGGCTGGTCCGGCTGGTCCTCTGGCACCGTTTGGTCCAGGTGGTCCTTGTTCGCCATTGTTTCCTGGTTGTCCAGCAGTTCCTCTCTCACCAGCTGGCCCTCGTTCTCCTTGGGCTCCTGGCTGTCCATCTCTACCACGTTCACCAGATTCGCCTTGTGAGCCAGCCTGACCAGCTGGACCACGTTCTCCCCTCTCTCCGGGTTGTCCATTAGGTCCAGCTCGTCCTGCCTCTCCTCTTGCTCCAGGTCCACCTGCTTCACCAGCTGATCCAGCTTCACCAGCCGGTCCTCTGGGTCCAGCGTTGCCAGCAGGTCCGGGAGGTCCGATTTCACCACCTGGGCCGGCGGGTCCAGATGGACCGCGCTCTCCCCGTTCTCCTCTAGGGCCGGAAGCACCAGCTGGACCGGTGGGTCCAGGCTCTCCGGATTCTCCGGCAGGTCCAGCAGGTCCACGAGGTCCTGTTTATTCAAAAAAAATATTGCGCATTACTATATCATAAAACGTTTAAATTTGTAAGTAGATGATAATGCACATAAATAAATAAACTTATTTACCAGCGCGACCAGGTGATCCAGGGGATCCACCTTCGCCGGGTTGACCAGATTCTCCACGTTGTCCAGCAGGTCCGGCAGGTCCAGTAGGTCCAAGTGGCCCACCTGTTCCAGGTGGTCCAGCAGGTCCACGCTCTCCTCTCTCACCCTGTCTGCCAGACTGTCCAGAGGGTCCTCGTTGACCGGCTTCTCCCGCTTGTCCGGTTTCTCCCTGAGATCCAGGCTGTCCTCTCTCTCCGGCAGCTCCTGGGGATCCAATGGAACCTGGTCGGCCGTCTGTACCTGGTGGGCCAGATTCTCCAGTTTCTCCGGAGGGTCCAGCCGGTCCAGATTCACCTATAAGAATAATGAATTATGTATGCCATGTATCAAATAAATAATTTAGGGTAACTCTTACATGTGTGAACAGAGAGACATATGAAGGTATTACATACCAACAGGTCCTGGCCTGCCACCTTCTCCGGGTTGTCCGGGGCCTCCAGCTTCTCCTGCCGGGCCACGTTCTCCACTGGCTCCTCTTGGTCCGGCTGATCCAGGTGGTCCGGAACCGCCAGCCTCTCCGGGAGTACCTGCAGTTCCTCGTTCTCCTGCTGGTCCACGTGGGCCAGCCTCGCCATCACGTCCGGCCGCTCCGGGTGGTCCTCGCTCTCCGCCTTCTCCAGAAGGTCCGGCTGGTCCGGCTGGTCCAGCGGGGCCTCTTGAGCCACCTTCACCGGGTCGGCCAGGCTGTCCAGACTCTCCACGCTCACCTTGGGGTCCAGCGGGTCCTCGTTGTCCACCCTGGCCAGGCAAACCTTGCTCACCAGGTGAGCCGGGTGTACCGGCTTGGCCAGATTCACCAGATGGTCCAGCTGATCCTCTTGGGCCGGGAGGTCCGGTTGGTCCTCTCTCTCCGGCTTCACCACTTGGGCCTCGGGCACCAGATGGTCCCGATGGTCCAGTTGGGCCCATTGATCCTTGGGTTCCTGGTGTTCCGGGCTCTCCGCGTTCACCAGAAGGTCCGGCTCTGCCAGATTGTCCACGAGCTCCAGCCTCACCCGGTCCTCCGGTCTCACCGGCCGGGCCAGCTGGCCCTCTCTCTCCTCGCTCTCCTCTCTGGCCGTCTTCACCAGCCTGACCAGTAGGTCCAGCTCCACCTCGCTCTCCACCTTCTCCGGCTGGTCCGGCTGGTCCTTGGCGACCTGAGTGTTGAATGAATTACATTAAATGACATCATACCAATCACAAAATAATTTAAATTACAATTGCCGACTGGAATGGTCACTTACCAGGTGATCCTGCTTGTCCTCTGGGTCCGGCCTCGCCCGGCTGTCCATCAGAACCTCGGGTACCGGCCTCTCCTCTTGGACCAGCAGGTCCAGCAGGGCCAGGTCGTCCAGTTTCACCGGCAGCTCCAGGCTCTCCGTCCCTGCCAGCTTCTCCAGCTGGACCGCGCTCACCGGGCTGTCCTTGTCCACGGGCACCAGCTGGGCCGCGTGGTCCAGATTCACCTTGGGGTCCGGCTGGTCCGGCTGGTCCTCGTTGTCCAGCGGGTCCTCTAGGTCCAGGCTCACCGTCACGACCACCCTCACCAGGAGGTCCACGCTCTCCAGACTCGCCTCGCTGACCAGCCTCTCCTCTCTCTCCACTGGCGCCTTGCGGTCCTTGTGGGCCGGTTGTGCCTGGTTGTCCTGAAGGTCCACGTTCACCCTGGGGGCCTGCTGGACCAGTGGGTCCAGGCTGACCACCCTCACCACGCTCACCAGCCGGGCCGGCAGGTCCCTATCAAGTAAAATAATCTATTTTATTTATTTGTCAATTAAGACAGTACCATTGTATTTCGGGAATTGTGTGCATTAGATACTCACAGCGGGTCCACGGGCTCCAGGTTCTCCTGATTGTCCAAGGGATCCCGGGGGTCCAGATTCACCACCTGGTCCGCGTTCTCCGGTTTCTCCTGCTGGGCCAGTTGGTCCAGTGCGTCCGTCCTCTCCTGGTGAGCCACCTTCACCGCTCTCTCCGGCAGGACCAGCTGGTCCTCTCGGGCCAGCAGCTCCAGCGGGTCCCATTGGGCCTATTGAGCCACCGGGTCCAGCAGGTCCGCGTGGACCTCTCTGTCCTTGGCTACCAGGTGAACCATCTCTACCACGTGCGCCTGGCTCTCCAGGGCTGCCACCTTCTCCAGCTGGTCCACGTTCGCCAGCAGATCCGGCTTGACCAGATGGACCGGGTGGTCCGACTCGTCCATTCTCACCAGGTGGCCCAGCCTCACCAGACTCTCCTCTAGGTCCAGCAGGTCCTTGTCTACCAGCCTCGCCGGGCTCTCCTGGCCCTCCACGTTCGCCACCAGGACCAGCAGGGCCTCTCGCGCCTGCTTCACCAGCGGGTCCACGTGCACCGGGACGTCCTGTTCAATTCATAGAAACAGTGTCATATAATTGCGGGCAGAAAGGTAGCTGTAAACATATCAAGTTTGTTTGTTGTTCATTGATGTAATTTACACAGTGACATACCATCTGAGCCATCTCTACCGGCAGATCCTGCCTGACCAGGCTCTCCACGCTCGCCTGACGGTCCTCGGGGTCCCTGGGGTCCGGGCTGTCCAACAGAACCTGGTCCGCCTCGTTCACCGCTCTGGCCGGCTGGTCCAGCAGGTCCAGCAGGTCCTGTTTGTCCAGTCTCTCCGGCTGAGCCACCCTCTCCTTGAGGGCCAGCTTCACCGGCTGGTCCGGCAGGTCCTCTGGGTCCTTGTGGTCCGGGTGATCCAATCGATCCGGGTCCTCCACGCTCACCGGCAGTTCCTGTTGGTCCTCTGGGTCCTCTGGATCCAGGCTCTCCTGGTGAACCACCTTCTCCTTGTGGTCCAGCAGGTCCAGGCTGTCCTCTGGAGCCATCGGGTCCAGGACGTCCAGACTCACCAGGTGGTCCCATCTCTCCAGTCTCACCACCGGGTCCGCTAGGTCCAGCGGGTCCTAGGGTGAAAATCCACAGCAAAACATTAGACACCGCTTAGCAATAATATTGATCTCATGTGGTTGAGTGGTTGGCAATGAAATTATTGTAATGAAACGCCAACCTCTTTCTCCTGGGGCTCCCGGGGCGCCACCTGTTCCAGGAGTTCCGGCCTCACCACTTGAGCCTCGTTCTCCAGCGGGTCCAGCGCGTCCAGCTGGTCCGAGTGGGCCAGGTGGTCCGGCCTCTCCGCGTTCACCGGGAGTTCCAGCTTGTCCAGATGATCCTTGAGCTCCGCGGTCTCCTCTTTGACCTCCCTCGCCGGCAGGTCCTTGAGGTCCACGCTCGCCACCAGGGCCAGCAGGTCCAGCTGGTCCAGTTCGACCTGACATCAAAATAATTCACATGATACATCATCCAAATATGAGACACAAATCTGTCATAAAATGTAGTCTGACAAATTGAGCTGCATATCAGAATATTAAACTTACCAGCATTTCCAGCTCTTCCGGTCTCTCCTGGTCGTCCGGCACTTCCAGCCTCACCTGCGGGTCCAGCGGCTCCCCTTTGACCACTCTCACCCTGTGGGCCAGGAGGTCCAGTCCTGCCGGCCTCTCCGGAAGAACCTGCAGGACCTCTCTCTCCTCTTGGGCCACTAGGACCAGGAGATCCATCTCTTCCGCGGGCTCCAGGCTCACCAGGTCCTCCGCGTTCACCAGCAGATCCAGATGTTCCTCTCTCTCCAGCTGGTCCAGCTGGGCCAAGAGGTCCTGAGGGTCCGGTTGGTCCTGGTCCTCCACGTTCACCTGGACTTCCAGCGGCTCCGGTAGGTCCTTGTCTTCCTGTAAATAGAACAATGTACATAATGATGAAGTAGTGAAATCAATGTTTGAACCATTTCCTATGACGAAAAACAATAAATAATTTATGATAACATAAGAAGATGTGAAATGCACAAACCGGCTTGGCCAGGGGATCCACGTGCTCCAGCTGGTCCAGGTTGACCACCTTCTCCTGCGGTTCCTCTTTCTCCTGCCGGTCCTGCCGGTCCTAGTGGACCAGCGGGTCCTTGTGGGCCTTGTGAGCCAGCTTCACCAGGTGTACCAGGAGTACCAGCAGATCCAGCTGGTCCACGTTCACCACGTGGTCCAGTAGTTCCAGTTGGACCTGGTGATCCTGCCTCTCCTGGCTCGCCAGCCTCACCGCGCGCGCCAGCCTCTCCAGCTGGTCCGCGAGGGCCCATTGGTCCTTGTCCGCCTTGTTCGCCGGCTGTTCCCGGGGTTCCTGCTTGTCCAGCAGGTCCTCGCTCACCTCTCTGGCCGGGTCCACCATCTTGTCCAGGAGGTCCAGCTGGTCCACGTTCGCCTCCCTCTCCCTGGGGTCCAGCTGGACCAGGGCTTCCGGCTCGACCAGTTTCTCCGGGGCGTCCGTCACTACCTCTAGATCCGGACTCTCCCCTGGAACCAGCTTCACCAGCTGGTCCAGCTGGTCCAGTTTGTCCATCTCTGCCACCCTCACCAGGTGGTCCAGGTTCTCCTCTCCCTCCTTGGGAACCAGCATTACCGGAAGGTCCGCGTTCACCTTGTGCTCCTCTCTCGCCAGCTGCTCCAGCAGTACCTTGTTCGCCAGCTGGGCCTTGTTCTCCGGCTGGTCCAGCGGGGCCGGGTCGGCCGTTAGATCCAGTTGGTCCTTGTGTTCCAGGCTCTCCACGCTCTCCTGAAGGCCCGGCAGGTCCAGAAGCACCTCTTTGGCCGTCCTCACCTGGTTGGCCATCGGTGCCCCGTTCACCTTGTTCACCTCTGGTACCTGCTTCTCCAGCCGGTCCACGAGGTCCAGCTGGACCAAGTGGGCCAGGTGGACCCTGAGGTCCGCTTTCTCCTCTCTCGCCGGCTGGTCCAGCGGGTCCAGGTCGTCCTGCTTCACCAGCTCGTCCAGCTTCTCCAGGTTCACCACCCGGTCCAGCTGGTCCTCTCTGGCCTTGTTCTCCTGCTCTGCCAAGGTCACCAGCTGGTCCTTGGGGTCCTGGTTCACCAGATGGACCACGGCTTCCGCGTTCTCCGTTGGGTCCGGCGGCACCTCTTTGTCCAGGTGATCCCACCTCTCCTGCTGATCCAACTGCACCTGTCGGTCCCGCCCTGCCAGGAGGTCCGCTAGGCCCTCGAGGTCCGGCGACGCCTTGTTCTCCACGTTCCGATGCTGGTCCGGTGGGTCCCGGTAAACCAGTCTCTCCCCTTTGTCCTGATCCACCAGGTGGACCGACTGGTCCTCGTTCTCCTTCCTCTCCAGATGGTCCTGCTGGTCCTCGGTTTCCTGTTGATAAAACACATGGAGTTTAACTGAAACTGTGTTAACTAAAGATCACCAAACTTTTTGAATAGATGTGTAAATAGTTTTTCAATCCACAGTGAAACATGACTGGAATGTTTTTATTTCAACATCTTGTTATGTTAGTAAAGTATTGTTCCGAGTTTCGTGAATTTTGTATCTTGCTAAGACAGAATATCTCTTCAAAATGTCCACACTAAAGCATTGTAGAATTCCTGTTTAGAGTTACATATAAAATAGTGAATTACCAGGTTGTCCTCGTTGGCCAGGAGCTCCGTCAGGTCCACGGGAACCGGGCTCACCGGCAGATCCTCTCTCACCAGCTGGTCCGGCGGGTCCCAGTGGACCGTCCGATCCTGCTCGGCCGTCAGACCCGGGAGCTCCTCGTTCTCCTGGCTGTCCACTTTGACCGGGGCTGCCTCTCTCTCCGGGCTCGCCTGAAGCACCTGAGGGTCCTGGAGGTCCAACCGGTCCTCTTGATCCTGACTCCCCTTGTGGGCCACTTGGACCGGAGGATCCTCTGGGTCCAGACGGACCTCTTGGTCCAGCTGATCCAGGTTCTCCGCCAGGGCCAGCAGGTCCTGCTGGTCCTCTCTCGCCACTTGCTCCTGGTTGTCCATCAGCACCACGCTCACCAGGCTGTCCAGGTCCGCCACTCTCACCAGCTGGTCCAGCGGGTCCAGCGGGTCCGGTTCGTCCATCAGTACCGGGTCGGCCAGGTTCTCCACGCTCTCCGGGAGATCCGGCCTGACCGGCGCTACCTGAAATATCACGATACAATACATCAGATCGACATCAACCAGGAAATATTATCGCTCATAAACGGCTTCTTTGAATATGTTTTACCTCGTGGTCCAGCGGGTCCGGACTCTCCTGGTCCTCCGGGAAGTCCACCCTCTCCAGTGGGACCGCGTTCTCCTTGTTCCCCAGCTGGTCCTCTTGGACCCGAAGGTCCAGCAGGTCCTGGTTGTCCGATGCCACCAGCCTGGCCAGCTTGTCCGGATGGTCCTCTCTCTCCTCTGGCTCCCGCAGGTCCGGTCTCACCAGGCTGTCCAGGTCCGCCACTCTCACCAGCTGGTCCAGCTGGACCGCGGGATCCTTGCTCACCTGGTGGTCCAGGTTCGCCAGTTTCACCCGAAGGTCCAGGCTCTCCACTCTCTCCTCTTTGACCAGATGGTCCGGCGGGACCTCGTGGGCCTGTTTCACCAGTAGTTCCGGCGGGTCCAGAGGGTCCGGGAGAACCTCTCTGTCCGGATGGTCCAGGTCGTCCATCAGCACCAGGTGAACCTAAATATTAAGCCATAATTGTGGATAAATGTACCTATTTCGAAAGACAATGCCTTTTTTAGTTTTACCTGAAAGTGTTAACAGTACGTACCATCACTTCCAGGGCTGCCACCTTCTCCAGGTGGACCTCGTTCACCGCTCTCTCCTCGTGGTCCGGCTTCACCAGCAGGTCCAGTTGGACCTGATGATCCAGGCTGTCCAGATTGGCCTTGGGAACCTTGCTCTCCACGAGGTCCCTGGGAACCAGCATTACCGTTTCTGCCGGGTAGACCGGGTTGGCCTGTCTCTCCACGCTCACCAGGTCCTCCACGTTCTCCAGCAGGTCCAGCTGGTCCGGTCCTTCCTGTCTCACCAGTTGGTCCTCGTTCACCAGAAGGTCCAGGTTGCCCTGACTCGCCTCTCTCTCCTGTTGGCCCAGCACGTCCGGCGTTTCCTCGTTGTCCGGTCTCTCCAGGTCCTCCAGCCTCTCCTTGAGAGCCTCGCTCACCCTGGGGACCGGCGGGTCCGAGGGGTCCTGGAGGTCCAGTCTCTCCACGTGAACCTCCTGGACCGGCAGGTCCTCTCTCGCCACGCTCCCCTTGTTCTCCGGCTGGTCCCTGGGGTCCTACATGGATAATACAATATAATTGTAAAGGAGGGCATACACTTATGTTATTAATTATCAACACATAAGAGCTAGAGGTTGAAGTTTGGTGGTGTCTGATATATATGATGAACGTGATAGCTTTGTCTCAAAAGTTTACAAGTTTCTAATTCAAATTTAGTTGTATTTGTGTTGAGTATTTACCTGCTGAGCCGCCTTCTCCTGGCTGGCCACTCGGTCCCCTCTCTCCGGCAGGTCCTCTCAGACCAGGTAGACCCTGTCCGCCTGGCTGACCGGCCTCTCCAGCAGTTCCTCTCGGTCCAGGTGAACCTCTCTGTCCAGCACTACCAGCGGGTCCAGGAGGCCCACGCTCGCCAGACTCCCCACGGGGTCCGGCCTCCCCAGCTGGCCCAGCAGGACCATCAGATCCTCTTGATCCACCTTGTCCTGGGAGACCAGATTCACCCTGGGGTCCGGCCTGGCCGGTTGGGCCGGCTTGTCCAGTTGGGCCGGGTGGTCCGCCCTCTCCACCTTCGCCAGCGGTTCCTCTTTCACCTTGTGGTCCGCGCTCTCCTCGTGCTCCAGCCGGTCCTTGTGGTCCTGTGGGTCCTGATGTTCCTGGTGGTCCATCTGGACCTGATCGGCCTGTTAACAAAATGTTGTGGGTTAACTACAAGGTTGTACTTAATTCAAGGCCTGTAACACAGTTACTGTATGTCAAACCATGATGTATTCAAGACTCACCAGATTGACCAGCTGGTCCGCGTGGTCCTGGTTCTCCAGGGCCACCGCCTTCTCCGGGAGCGCCGGATTGACCTGCTGGTCCTCTGGCTCCACGGGGTCCGGGTGCGCCCACGGTTCCTGGTGTTCCATCACTTCCAGCTTCCCCACCAGGTCCACGAGTTCCTTGCTCTCCACGCGGTCCAGCTTCTCCGGCTGGTCCAGTAGGTCCAGTTGGTCCTTGTCCACCAGCATTTCCTGACTGTCCACGTTCTCCTTGTGGCCCAGCGGGTCCAAGAGGTCCAGTTGGTCCTGGAGGAGAGGAAATATGATACAGGTTAAGTGCTGTCCTTGAGAAGTTATACATATATACTCTAAAATAAGATTAAAATGAAATTAAGTTACCAGGCTGTCCAGGTGTTCCAGCGGATCCACGTTCTCCCGCGGGTCCCCTTGGTCCTTGCGGTCCTTGTTCTCCACCTTCACCTGATGGCCCAGACGGTCCTGGTGATCCAGAAGGTCCTGCGGGTCCTCTCTCTCCTCTTTCTCCTTGTCCCCCGACAGGTCCAGGCTCACCACCTTCTCCGGCTTCTCCTCTTGGTCCAGCGGGTCCAGCTGGCCCCATGGGTCCCTGAGGTCCCTGAGTACCAGATTGTCCAGAGGCTCCTCTAGGTCCAGCGGGACCAGTTTGACCACGCTCACCAGGTCGTCCACCCTCTCCTGATTCACCTGAAGGTCCAGCAGGTCCAGCAGGGCCGGTCTCGCCCCTTTCTCCCTGCTGGCCTGGTAGACCAGATTCCCCAGCTCGACCCTGAGTTCCAGGCTCTCCAGCTGGTCCTTGTTGACCGCGGTTTCCAGGCCTTCCAGCTGACCCAGGCTGTCCGGGTCCGCCATCAACTCCGGGAGAACCTACATGCATACGACATATTAGATTTGTGTTTTGTTTCGAAGAGATATAGACCATAATCTAGCCTGCCAATCAGGACAAACTAATGATTTTGTGCAATTTACCTGCGGTGCCAGGCTCTCCTCTAGATCCAGCCTCTCCACGGTTTCCACGAGGTCCTTGGGCTCCAGATTCACCAGCTCTTCCAGTTGGTCCAGTTTCTCCACCAGGTCCGGCGGGTCCTCTCTCACCAGCTGCTCCCGCAGGTCCGGTAGGTCCGGGCTCTCCGGATTCCCCAGCCGAACCACGTTCTCCTTGTGGTCCAGCGGGTCCTCTGAGACCAGCCTCTCCCTGTGGGCCAGTTGGTCCAGAAGGTCCTGTCAATGGGGTGTATGATTAGCATCTGCATCTTTATCTGAATAGGATTTGTATTGGTAATGAATTAAATTGATTGATTTGTTTAGTAAAATTTACCAGGTGATCCTGATTGTCCACGTTCTCCCTGCTCTCCTCTCTCTCCTTGAGCGCCTGCTGGTCCTGTTGTACCTGGTTGCCCTGAGGTTCCAGCTTGTCCACTGGGTCCTCGTTCTCCTCTGGCTCCTGGTTGTCCGGGCTGTCCGTTCTCTCCGGTTTCGCCAGCACTGCCGGCTTCACCACGAGATCCTCTCGGTCCGGCAGGTCCAGCTGGTCCAGGAGGCCCGACGGGTCCCCGTCCGCCTCTCTCTCCGCCCTCTCCGGCAGGACCTCGCTGACCAGGACTTCCAGATGGTCCGAGTGGACCAGGTGGCCCCTGTGATCCACGCTCACCAGAAGGTCCAGGGGAGCCTCTATTGCCTTGTTGTCCGGGTTGTCCTCCTGGTCCTGGTTCTCCGCCTTCTCCAGCTGGTCCAGCTGGTCCAGCTCGGCCATCAGGTCCGGCTGGTCCAGTAGGTCCTCTTTCTCCTCTCTCACCAGCTCCACCTGATAAGATACAATTATCATATTTCACGACTGAACTAGTATTTGTTCATAAAAAGTATTACAAAATGTAGAAGTTTGTTGAGTAATGCAGTTGTT